>CM061534.1:114333506-114539817 GCA_030545055.2 Neoaliturus tenellus | reverse complement strand
AGTTCATAGTTTTGCAATAAGGTTTTAGATTTTTGATATTTTAATTCTGAACCTCACGGCAATGAATACAGAGTCTTATAAGAAGAACAGACCTTATGGCTTTAATTCTGCCGGTTTTTTAAATTGGGCAACTCAACACCAGGCTGCGCGCGCTGTACTCCTGTGCCGTTCCTTTACGTGAAATCCCCCCCTTCAACCTAGCATCTACGGCGAAATCAGCGTTAATTTAAGGATAGCGCGCCGCCGTTTACACGCCCCTGGACCTAACCAAACTGGTTGATATGCTATAAAACGTATATATTCTGCTTCTGTATGAAATGCAAAATCTAACAATATGAATATTTTTTAATTTGTGAAATATATGTAATTTACAAGTTGGAAACTTTTAATTTTTTATTAAGTCTGACATTAAAAAGTTACTAAGCGAGGAATTTTTTTATTTTTGGGTCAGAAACAAACTTTCAGCGGGAAAGTTGTTGACATTTAGATGAATTTCATCATGTAATTGAGTAATTTATAATAATTAAATGTTTTGATCGTTGGCAATTGAATTAATAGTGCCTTGAAGAAATTCACTTTGAGTCTCGCGCTCTCTTACTTCATCGTTCGGTCTATGATTTCATAAGAATGACAAGGTGTATTGACTATCTCTTTTTTACTTTATATTTGTTAAGCACATAGTTGTGAAATATTATAATTTTTTTACACTCTATATAATTAAACATAACCATTATTTCGTCCAGCAATGCTGAAGTATTCTATGATGCTTGTTTTTCTGAACAAGATATGTTATTTTAAATCACGATTAAATAAATAATGTAATGCTAAATATTTTAAAATTGAAAATTACTTTTTTTAACCTATACTGTACTCATAAAATATGTAGGCTATTCAACAGTAATAAACACAACATCTTGCTAAACTTTTGATTCTAAACTATATTAAAGGCGCTAGATCGCAGAGCGAGGAGTCTAGGCCTACTTATTTTGAGCCCCAGACTTCTTTGGGGTCATTAACAAAAAATTATATATCGAGCTGTTTTATTATTATATTATTAGTATAATCCAGTTTGTAATTTACTTTGTCTTCAATAAATTTCATGGCCGCATTAATATTAAATCAAATTGAATAAAAATTATGAAAACATTTGTTATTTTGTACATTCATTTGTAACAGTGCTATGAAATTGCTATTTAAAAAAAATAAAAAAAGTTTATTTATAATAAAAATAAATTAAGAATGAATTTATAAAAGTAAATGTAAATTATATAATTAATTAAAAGTAACCCTCTAAGTTTTCGCCGTTAACATTATACAATGTCGTTTAAAGTGTGGCCAACGTGAACGTTAGAACCAGAATGTACTCTAGAATTTGAATCAAAAGGTCATGCAACAATAATTTTTAATGGTTTAAAATGTAATTTTAGTCAAATTTTTCGCTATCTTACCCATGTTATCAGCCTTTTCTGTAGGGAAAAATTAAATAGTGTTTCTTGGAAAGGCAGAATTGTATGATGGTAAAAAATTGATTTTGCACAGTGTTTAATGTATAAAATTTTACAACTATGTAACGCTCATTGGAATATTAGTTAATAAATTAATCGGTGGTAGCTCCTAGACAAGACAAAACTTTCTGATATGTAAGATACGAGAGTGTAATGTTTATGGATTATTGACCGACCTGGAAAGAATATCTACCTTTTATTAAAACAAAATTTTTAACGTGAACGAGCTTTCGTCCACAGCCAACTTTGCCTGTTGAAATAAAGAATTTTTCATTTCATTTCATTTCATTCATTTCATTTCAACTTTTTCATGTGATTAATTTGAAAGAAATTGCTTCGCAATGTTTTTACATATTTTTCATAACGATCATAGATCTAAAATTAAATTAACACCGTAGTTATTTTTATTTAGGCCTAGTGGTAGCCTAATTTTTACTATGAAAGATTACAATTTTCAATGTGAACGATTATTTTTTTTTTTTTGCAATGAAACGCTGTAATTTAGAATTGGTGCTTTAGCGGCGGTGGCAGGAGGGGGGATGTAGTGTGACTGGAACAGCCAGCTGTGTGTAGTCCGTACTTTGGAACAGCCAACTCTCGACGCAACCTGGTGGTAAGATGCCCAATTAATTACAACAATGAGAGGCGTGGGGGCGCGTAGAGCAGTCGGAACAGCCAACGCTCAGTGCAGCTAGGTGTTGAGTTGCCAAATTAAAAAAAACGGCAGAATATTTAACATGGGGTCTGTTCTTATAAGACTCTGTATTCATTGCTCACGGAAAGCCCTCAAAGTTCATTTTTTGTCCATAAGATTAACATGGGGAACAATTTATATTGAATTTCTAAATAAAACAGCTGTTGATTGTAAAACAGACAAACACATGTTAAAAGCTGAATATAAGGAATTGAACTACTGGTACTGAAATATCAACACAATTTCATACTTTAAACAAGAAGTGTCTTTTGTCGTATTTTAACCTTTTCTCAAAATTTAGCGGGTAGATTTTTCTTGATATTTTATCTACGTGTATTTGGGCACAAAATAAATTTAGTAACGTAACCTTAGAAAAATTCATTTAGGGCCTACAAAAACAAGTTTGGAAATTGAAATTTTTGATGTGGGTCTTATGGGTTGTCCGATTGGTATTTAAACAATAACGAAAGTTAACAAATATTAAAATAGAACACTAAACTTGTGTACATGGGTTTTCAAACTGCTGTAAACTATAAAGAAAATGGATAATTGGTTGTAGGAGTTGTAACCTGTTTGTTTACTATTATAATATACACAAATTTAATGCAGAATGATACACATATTAAAACTCCTGTTTAAAAGAAACAACATTTAAACGTTTTTTACCTCCAGTGTAGAAAACAAGCTTAATACAAATATGGTTTGTATGAAGAGAAATTTCAACTAAAATAAATACCACATAAAACCAAAATGGACACACTAACAAAGATGTAGATTCTCCTTATTTTAATTCACACAAGACTTTTGGAATAAACATAATTTGGAAGAAAATACTCAAAAATTAATCGCCTTGGCAGCAATAAAATTCTCAATTAGTATATTAAGACATAACATATACAACAATTAGACTTTTAAATAATATCAAAATTTGTATTAGTATTCTTTGTTATTATAGCAAGTTACAATGTGTAATAAGATTATAATTAATAAATTATATTTATATTATATTATTTATTTACATTTTGCAATCCCATAGAAAATTAAGCTGTAGGGGGTTCAGTTCTTTTTTAATAGCAATGTGGACTCATTCACTATGTCGCCGACTACCTCATAACAGCCGCAGTGAGTGTTGCATAACTCATCCAAGACCGGGGAGTTGTAATGAAATGTCAATTTTTATTCTGTTGTCATTTAAGTTTTATGTTTGATGAACTATGTAGATCCAACATCTGTGAATTTATTCTAGATTTTATAGGAGTGTTTAGACAGAGGCTCTAAGTCAAAACGGAAAAAAGAACAACTAAGTAATCATAGCTAATTTGGAACTAAAAGAACAACCACCAAATCTCAACAATGCCACATTGGCAATTTGCAGAATTAGTAATGAAGATCGATTGATGAATCAGCATTATGTTTTATCTGATTTTCACTATATTTTATTTTTTATTCAAAGTTACTCCGTCTATTACCACAGAACAAGGTTTAATACTCTATAATAAATGCAGCGCATTGCGCTGCACGGGCTCCCTAGTAAATCTGAATCTGGAAGAAGTTACAGGTTGTAGTTTTTTTAGTCGTTTTTAGTTTAAGACGCATTCTTGTACACTTTGTTGTAGGTTTGAATAAAGATTGATTTGACTTGACTCAGTCAGTGTATAGTTGGGAGGTGACTTGTTGGCCAGCTAGGGAAAAAGCGATTGAGGGGAGGTTACCCCCACCTCAGGGATTTCTAGCTCTCCTATTGGTTAATTTTTAATGTCTTCTTTCATTTCAATGCTATTTAACAGCTGATAGTGGTGGGGGTATCTTCTCTTTCACTAGCCAACAAGTCATCCCCCAACTATAGATGACTAGAGTCAGTGTATCTGTTGAAGCAGTGCATGGATGAGATCATTCAGCCTCTTTTAGATGTACCGGTAGTCGATTTATTCATGAGTATTACATGAATACAATTGAATGGTGTCAACAAAAAACTTACAAATTAAAATCATGTACTTATAATATTTTACAAAGTTAAATTATTAAATAAGAGTACCTTAAAGTATCTTCATTGCTCATTGCATAAATAAAGGGTTTCATTTATTACATATATTTTTAGTTTTTAAATTTTGAAAAAGAAGTTTCTACTTTTATATTTTCAGGTAATTTATTATTGTATGTAATTCCAGCATATTGTGGTTTTTTTTCAAAAAGAGCCAATCGATGAGAAGGAGTAGCCAATTCATCTCGTTTCCTTTTATACCGGTGGTTAGTACCATCGGGCATTTGCTCTCCAATTCTTGTTGTAACTGACAGTATAACTTCATAAACATAGAGTCCATAAAGGAGAGTATTAAGATCAGGAATATTTCTAGATTGTTGTCAGATTTCAGTAGTAAAGCCAAAACGGTATTTAATATAAATCATAAGCACAGCATGAACAATTAACGTCCCGTGGTTCTGCTTCTTGCCGCCTCAAAGATTATCGGAAAGATAGTTTTCGATTAGAATGTTGACTTCCTTCAAAGCAATGGTCTTCTCTGCGAAAGACAATATGGATTTAGCAGGAGCCTTTCCACTAAGTTGGCTCTGATTGAATATGCAAATGACTGCATCAACATGATAGAGACTGGCTGGTCGGTTGTTGGCTGTTTTACCGACCTATCAAAGGCCTTTGATGCAGCCATTCTCATTGAGAAACTTACAGCAATGGGGATCAGTGATCGTCCTCGATGAGGTGGTTCCAGTCTCACATCACCCATCAATTTCATGTAACTGAAATCCGATCCGAATGTAACTCTAAAGTAAAGACAGTCCGGTCTTCAAGAAATGGAATTATGAGCGGAGTTTCCAAGCACTTGATTCTGGGCCTTTTACTGTTCCTGATATTTATTAACGACATCGCCGAAGTTGTTCTTTGCTAACCTGTACCTCTTTTCTGATGACACCTGGGTGATCATTGGTGGAGAGGATGCTGTGTGGCTGGAGCAGGAGGCTAATAAAAGAGGAAATGACTTGGGATCGTCCTTCAAAGAAAATGGTCTGGTTTTTAATTCTGACAAAATTGGCTCTATCAGTGTTTTCAAACTCAATAGAAACAAAGGTTAGGAGCGTTTAGGGCTCCGGAGCTGAGACTTGGGCCAACGAAGCTCTCTCAGCAAAGGAGTGCAAGGCTGCTGGGAGTGGAGCTGGATGTAAACCTTAAATGAGACTTTCAGGTACACATCGGGAAAGGTCCCTTTCCAAACATTCAATTTTTAATACAGGGTGTCCCAGAAAGGAATGCACTTTTACTTTAGGGAAAGCCGAATGTCCAAGAGAGATAAGATCAGGAGCTTATCAGGGCTTTGTAGCCATGCCTGTAGAAAATCATTTGCCATGGATCGCTTTACCGGTGAGCAGTGTGCTTTTTGTGTACACGAGTATTACAAAACCCTTCCTTATGTGACAGTTCGACGACATTTCCGCGCTCAGTACAGACTTCATGATCTTAACCAAACGCCATCAGTTAACATAATTAAATGCTGGGTGCGCAAATTTGAAGCTACAGGATCAACCATGAACCCTCGTCCAATTGGCCGCCGTAGAGAAGTGCGTTCTGAAGAAAATATCGAGCGCGTTCGAGAAGCTGTGGAGGATAATCCAAACCGATCAGTAAGAAAACACGCTGCTGCTTTGAATATGCCCCGAACCAGTATTCACCGCATTTTGAAACAAGATTTGAAGTTACACCCGTACAAAATACAGTTAGTGCAGGCTTTGAAAGAGACTGACTACCCACTTCGGCTAAACTACGCAAATGAGATGCTTCGTCGTTTTCGAAATTTCAATAACATAATCTTCATTGATGAAGCACATTTCCATCTCGATGGATATGTAAATAACAGGCCTCCAAGTTGTCCTACTATTCCTACTTTTCCTACTTTTTAGTAGGAAAGTAGGAAAAGTCCTACTTTTGATACACAAGCCCTACTTTCCTACTTTTCTGTTGTCTGTCTGTAATCACGTGATAATTTATTATGCTTATTATTGATGTTTACAAATTAATACTTCCTTCAAAACAAAAAAATCAAAAATGTTTAGTGACTTAATTAAACTTTTGCTGATTTAAAATTTATTTTATTATTAGCGAATTTTCCCTTTAATAAAGAAACTATTACTGTAGGTCTCATATTAATATTTAGAACCAGGACCATGATAATGTTTTTGACTCATATTTTTACCCATATGAGTATTATATGAGTATGCAATACTCATATGGATTTTCTAATGTAGATTTTTAGGGAGTGAAAGACTGTTATGAACAAAATGTTTTGTTTTTTTCGGTTAAACTAGGTAGTTTTAAATCTACTTTTTTGTAATGAAGGTATGGTGTAGGCTCTAGAATATGTTTAAAAAGTGTTTAGACTGATCAAATTTATAAACATTAGGCTTTATCATATTCATTTAAGCTATTTCAGTCCACTGTAATAATGTAATTTTATTTTGAAGAACAGTAAATTAATATAATAAAAATAGTAAAGGCCATACACCATCCAAAGTTTGATTTGTTTGTAAAAACAACCAGATAGAACCCCTGAAGTACTCTAATGTGTTTTAAAAGGAAACATTCTTCAAATTAAAATTGATTTATTCTTAAAATCTATAATTGTAAAAGAGGATGTTGTATATATTTGTGATTGATGGACACGGAAACCGCTGGACCGTTTGCCATGAAACTTGGTACATACAGTATCTATAAGGAACATTTCATGAAGAATGTTTGTAAGCCATTATTTTTTTATAGCTCTCAGGGCATAGCCCCAGGACCATTATAAGTGTACCAATGTCAGGTTTTTTTATATTTTTTTTTATCTGAGTTGTTTATGAACACAACATATAGCAAAAATATTTCATTATAATCTCTCTATATAAAAATGAATTTCTACTTCTCTGATCACAGCATCATGCGTGAACGGCTTTACCGATTTCGCAAACTCTTTTTTTGTTGTGTTTGTTATTGTCAGGAGAAGGTTCTTATGAAAGAAAAAATTAAGAAAATTCCACAGGGCTCCGACCCACACGGTCATCAAAGTCACAATGTTATTCTTATGGAAGCAACTTTTTTTTATTGGAACATATGATTACATTTATTAATCATATAAACAGATGTTCATATTAATGTAAAGAATTGAGGGGAGATTGGTAATTTAAAAAAAAAGTAGCTAGGATATTATAAACTTACGGCGAGTGAGCGTAATGAGCTAAACCTGACAGCGAGTGAGTGGAGCGATCGAGCTCACCTGAAGGGTAAAAACTTTCTCCGGTTGACATTGCAAAGCTTGCCGAGTAAGCCAGTTATTTATAAAAACAGATTTTCTCATGTAGGCTATTTTAAGTATGTGGGGTGTTCTCATTTAAAGTATTGAGGGAAGGTTGGTAAAAAAAATACTGGAGGATATTATAGACTTGCGGTTAGTGGGGTTAGAGACGAACTCACCTGAAAGGGCAAAAAAATTTCTCATGGAAACTATTTCTTTATGGTTGCAGCTAGCTACTAATAAAGAAATGCAAAAAATTAATCTAAAATTAAATTAATATATTTTATAATTTTAACTAATTTTAAAATTTAGCTGAAAATATACGTTCCTTAAATTTTATCTAAAAAAATTAATTTCTATTTAAAAATATATAATTGTAGGTTTGACCCTACCTAGCCTAATCTACCTGCTTCAATGAAGCGGTTAACTCCAGTTTTACGATATTCTAGCAGATTTTTAGGTCAAAATAAGTCCTACTTTTTTTGCAAAAAAGTCCTACTTTTTACCTCAAAAGTCCTACTTTTCCTACTTTTTGGGTCTCAAAAACCACTTGGGGGCCTGAAATAAACAAAACTGCCGTTATTGGTCTGCAGAAAATCCAGGGGAGAAACATCAACGGCGTTTAAATTCCCCGAAGGTAACAGTCTGGGTGGGTATGACTCAAACAGGCATCATAACGCCGTATTTCTTTGAGGATAACCAAGGAAACACTCTGACAGTAAATTCCCTGCGTTACATTACAATGATTAATGATCATTTACAGCCCTTCTTGCAGACGTTACCTCGAGCTAACAGGCGACAAATGTGGTTCCAACAGGATGAAGCTACGTGTCATACAGCAGGAGACTCCATGACTGCCATAAGGCAGCTGTTTCCTGGGAAAGTCATTTTCAGATTTGGTGACATAAACTTTCCTCCAAGAAGCCCTGACCTTACCCCACTAGACTTTTTTTGTGGGGATATCTAAAAAGTCGGGTGTACAACAACCATCCTGCTACCCTCGATGAGCTGAAAGAAAATATTCGTGAGGAAATCGAAGCCATCCCACCAGAACTCTGCCGTCGAGTCTTCGCAGATGTAAGGTTTCGTTTGGCGGAGTGCCGGCGCCGGAGGGGTCTACATCTGGATGATGTAATCTTTCACAAATAATTTCCCTGAAGTGTACTACCATTACTATGAAGGCGCGGGGTATCATAGTAGCTACGCACGTAGCAACTACAAAGTGAAAATAAACGTAGCAACTAAAACTGAATTTTCTCATAGCAACTACAAAAAGGCGGGAAAAATGAAAATTTAAATATTTGATTAGCGCCTACACAATTATTAAAATTTCTCGTTAGTGCCTACGATATCGCAGCCGCTAAAGTGTAGTTGCTAGTAGACTATTTTGTTTTTACGTAGTTGTTGTTATCTTTCTTAAATTCTCGATAGCACCGAACATCTCAGTTTCTCGATAGCGCCTACAATAATGAGCGGTAGGTAAAAGAACGAATCTTTAATGGTTCGTTCATCATCTTTACGTTCCTTCTAGAGAGCAACAGCTCAAATTGGAAATTTCGTCATCCTACATAAAAATCCCATAAAACATCATAATTATTACCGCTTATCCAAGCAAGCCCCATAAAATCCCCAAACGCAGGGAAAATACCCATCTCTTGGAAACCCTGCTGGTTGCAGATGATGTCATGGCAGGGAAGTCGTTCAAAAGAGCTGCTCACTCCGAACGACTCTGTAGGCGCTATGTTACACATTCAATTTTAGTGGCTATGTAGAGTAGTTGCTAATCGAGATATACAGAAATTTGTCGGGCCTAAAAGCTTTTTTCATTTTTAGTTGCTACAATTTAAATATATTTTACAAATCGAACAGTCAAAATCAATGTTCTAAAAAGTATAGGTCATATTCTCGTTAACGCCTACAAAAATTTGAAATGTTCTACCAGCGCCTACGAGTGTAGGCGCTAATTCACACTGCCATTTTAGTACCTATGTCAACATTCAAATTGTAGTTGCTATGAGCGTAGCTATTATGAGACCCCGCGGTAATCTTGCAAAATTTTCTGTAAATAAAGCCATTTTTCTGTTTTCCTTGTTTTAAAAGTGCATTTCTTTCTGGGACACCCTGTATTTAGAATAATTCTATTTTGTAATTTGTCACTTTAAAAACTTGTTTATTTTGCCTTGTTTGAGCAAGCTATTGGGTACTCTATTGTTTTATTACTTTTAGTTTTTAATAGCTTTTTATTACTATTACTTTTACATTTACTTGGATTTTTATTACTGCTGTATTTTTTTTCTTATGTAAGTTAAGTAATGAACGGCTACTGTTGCAGCTATGGACTTGAGCTCACCCCACTACAGGTCTTCGACCCATGCAAGGTTTTTTTAAATGTTATTTTTTTATGCTGCATTGTGTATTATTTTATGAATAAAGAATTATTTGATTTGATTTATGGGGTAGTATAAAATAGACGTTGGAATCAATTTTTAAGCTGCAAAAAAGGCTATGAAAGCTATTTTGAGTCTTCCCCCTCAGACCAGCTGTAAAGGGAAGCTTTTTCTTCTATTTGGGGCTGATCGTCCCTTTTATAGAAGAGTAAAGCTGTCAGCATTCAACCTCTTTGTCTCTATGTTTCTTTGTGTATAGGTGCAGACTTCATTATTAAGGAGTTACATAAACGAACTCTTTAATGAACCCGTTCACGTTCATCCACCGCAAAAGAGGTTTTTTTACGTTTCACCAATCACTTGAGTAATTCCAAACATTTTTATTTGTGTGGTTTGTCACGTGATAGGCAAAAACCTAAACAAACCGCTTTGCGGTGGATGCTTGTGAACGCCCTCAATGTCAAGGGTAATCAAAACATAAAACCCCCCACTGAAAAAGGCATAATTACTCTGCAATTATACAGAGTACCACAGGTTGCCCCTTTTTTAGCCAAAGCCAAAAAGTACACAACTTTTTCAGTGTCTACCAGAATATTGACAGAGTTTCAGAATTCAAAACTAAACTCGAACTCTTACCTGGTTTCTCACTGCTTTTATATGATATCGATAGGAACCCCTCCCCACAGTTCTCTCACTTATTGAGTTTTGAATGTGTAATTTATTATAATATTCTTTGCCTGCAGCCTCTACTTTGTAGGCTCAGCGTGACAAGTCCAATGAGGGCGTTCACAAACATCCACCGCAAAGCGGTTTGTTTACGGTTTTGCTTATCACGTAACAAATCCCACAAATAAAATGTCTGGAATTAGTCACGTGATAAGCAAAACGTAAACAAACCTCTTTTACGGTGGATAAACGTGAACGGGTCCAATCACGGCCATCTCTGTACCGTACTAGAGATGGCCGTGATCGTGATCCAATTCCCCTGATCTCTTTGGGTGAAAAGGACTTCGGATGCTTCAGGATGTAAGAACTATTCTGAAAATGTGTATAATATAAGAGTAATATAATGTGGGGAAATAAAAGGGAAATATTTTGCTTGGCCGAGGGGAAAAAAGATTTCGAAATTTTGGTTTTCGGGGGGAAATTGGTGCGGTCAAAGTGGAAACACTGGTTAGAACAAACCTACGGAAGCCCTGAAGGGCCAAAGAGTAAGCGGTCATTTTTTACACCGCCGTGTTTCAAACACGGCGAGCCGTGTTTGGAAGGCGGCGAGCCGTGTTAGAAAGGCGGCGAGCCGTGTTTGAAAGGCGGCGAGCCGTGTTTGAAAGGCGGCGAGCCGTGTTTGTAAGGCGGCGAGCCGTGTTTGGAAGGCGGCGAGCCGTGTTTGAAAGGCGGCGAGCCGTGTTGTAAAGTCGGCGAGATGTATTTGAAATTCGGCGAGTATTTTGATAAAGTAATTAAGAGTAATAATTAGATATCTGATATTAGATTAGGTATATGACTAGATATAATCTCATTTGCAAACTAATTAAAAAATATTACAACTTTCATGCCAGATTTCTATGAAATCAGAGGTCCCAAAAACAAAGAAAACTGTTTGGTTATGGTCATCACAACAAATGCACAGACTATTTTTGCTCCAGAGATTTGATTGTTTTGGTTATTTTCAATTTTATAAGAGGATGAAAATCCGTTTAAGAGTCAATAAAAAAGCTTTTAATTATTAGTCTTAGTTAATTTATCGAAATGCTCGCCGAATTTCATATACTTCTCGCCGACTTTCAAACACGGCTCGCCGCCTTTCTAACACGGCTCGCCGCCTTTCAAACACGGCTCGCCGCCTTTCTAACACGGCTCGCCGCCTTTCTAACACGGCTCGCCGCCTTTCTAACACGGCTCGCCGCCTTTCTAACACGGCTCGCCGTGTTTGAAACACGGCGGTGTAAAAAATGACCGCTTACTCTTTGGCCCTTCAGGGCTTCCGTACAAACCAACAGATAGTGATGGCAAAATTTCTTGAAAAATCGATTTTTCGATATATCGATGTATCGAAAGAGTAAAATCGATTTCGATAAAAAATCGTGAACAAAAAATCGATGTCAAAAAATCTATGTATCGAATGGTAAAAATCGATTTTTCCTAAAAATCGATTTTATTTTGCCATCACTACAATGGCAAAATTTCTTGAAAAATCGGTTTTTCGATATATCGATGTATCGAAAGAGTAAAATCGATTTCAATAAAAAATCGTGAACAAAAATCGATGTATCGAATGGTAAAAATCGATTTTTCCGAAAAATCGATTTTATTTTGCCATCACTATCAACAGAACAGATGTATTTGATGTCTAGTCCGGAGTCCGGTGGTCCGTTTCTAATGATAATAGTTCCAGTTCCACTGTTTCCGCCTTGAGTTCATTCATTAAATTCATTCGTCCGTCTCATAGATATATATATCTATGGTCCGTCTCAGTCTCAGTTAGTAATGGCAAAATAAAATCGATTTTTCGGAAAAATCGATTTTTACCATTCGATACATCGATTTTTTCAAAGACGATATTTTTGGAGATCGATTTTTCCTACTAAAAATATCGGTTTTAAAATCGGTCGGGTAAAAGAAAAAGAATTGCGTTTTTACTCCTCTAAAACAGTATATTTTAAGATCCTAAACTTAGTTTTGCTTTAAATTTACAAAATTTGGTGTATTAGAGCAACATATCAAAGTCAAATAACTTATTATTGGCTATATCGTATTGGTTCAAGGCCATTGACTATTGATCCTTAGTCAATGGCAAGGCCTAACGTGACATAACGTGACATTACGTGACATTATAAGACATAACGTGTTGAGCCTGTATTGTAGCTATAGTGCATGTTTATTTATTTTGTAATGCGCCTGTTATCATCTATCATTATTATATATGTGTAGTCTGCTAACTCACAGCTGAATTCTTGAATGTAATAATTATTACTAGAGATCGCCTCCTGGTCGAAATTCGACCAAAAATTTAGTTGATCAGGACCCGATTAGTTAAACATCTGTTCTTCCTGATTTGCAAATATTTGTTATTACAACAGCTGTCTAGTGATTCAATAAACTACCCTTCTTCCATAAGATTAACACTGAAACTTAAATAGCCTGTAGGGCGTAGCCTTGGGGACGGATTTTAACTATAATGTGATTCTGCTCATCTACAGGACGATACCTTTCTAAAGGTATACTCTGATTTCTCCTACGATGCACACGAGCTGAGAAAAAAAGGAGGAAATGAAACATGCTTGCCTATTAATAATAATAATAATTATTATTATTAATTATTCTCATTGTAAATTGGCTATGCCGTTGATACATAAAATAAAATAAAATAAAATAAAATAAAGGCCATTTCTACTAGAGTTTACTAGAGAATAGAGATGGCCGCGATTATTGCTATGACTATCGCTACACTCATTTCGCGTGGGCCAAAATATCATGTAAAGTATATGTATACTCTATCATACCTTTTTATACAAAACAGTTAAAAATAGGGTTCATTTTGTTAAAATTTGCTATTATTGAAATTTAATGGAAAAATAGAGACTTGGTTAAAAAAGATTAGACTGATACGGTTCTGTTCAAGATCGGCAACCACGATAGTAAAATCATTTTTAATGTAAAATACAATATTTTAATAGTCCTTGAATGACGATAAAACATGTATAAATTCCCGACTCCATTGACCTTATATGAATTTGTGTTTATCTAGCTTTCCGATACATGTTCCAATTCTGTAGCTTAAAACAAAAACTGTTTTTATTCCAGTCTTGCCCTTGCGATGTTATACGCAATTTAGCTCTTACAGCATTTGAAGTACGGTAATTTAAATAATTTTGTTTTGGTCTAAGATCTAATATATCTTCTCAATAAACAAATAATGGTTTATTTTCATAACTCTATTTTATTTCAAACCAAATAATGTAGTGTCGTAGTGTATTCCTTACATGCGTAGAGGATATTTTACCTACAAAATCAATGATATAATCAGAGGTGTGACCATTGACAACAAATACTGTCATATTAACAGTATTAATTAAATATTTGTTGGTTATATTTTTACTTCCTAGAATAACTTATAGTCAATTTAAAAGCATCGATAAATATGGATTTTCTTAAAACATCGATTTTTTGTCCACGATTTTTTATCGAAATTGATTTTACTCTTTCGATACATCGATATATCGAAGAATCGATTTTTCAAGAAATTTTGCCATCACTAGTCTGTAGTCTCAGTCTCAGTGTCTCAGTAGTCTGCTTTAGATATAACCTCTTTGGTCTGCTGCAGCTCTCTTATTCCCCTCCGCGGAAATTCAATTTAATTTACAGTCACTTTTCATTAATTGTTCGTCTACAGGCCTTGTAAGTTTTGGGAGTTCCGTCGTAATTCGAAAAATGTCCAAGTTTTCTTGTGTCCAACCAGCTCCTCCCATAGAAGTGTTTGCATTGAATAAAAGATGTTTAGAAGATTCTAATCCCAACAAAGTCAATCTTGGTGTAGGAGGTAAGTGGTTAAACATTAAATTTGCATCTGAATTAATTTTGGAGGTTGGGTCAATTCTAACTTACCTACCTCTTTGACTTATAGAAGGTCAAGAGTTGTGTGTAAGTTACCCTAATTAATTTTGGACTGTTAAGAACTGCTCCAACATCTTATACTAGGCCCTATTGGAGTCTAACTTAGGCCTAGTCCTCTGTTACAAATCTGGTTTTGTCCAAGATTGAAAAACCCAGCTGCTAACCCTACACATTAACGTAATTCACTAACCATTATAATTATTATATCCGTCTTATAGCAAACAAACACTCTCCGTTCAAGAAAAATTCATAGGCCCACTTTCTTGTAAGTGTAAAAAAGCCCCCCAGACTCCTGGAAAGAGTAGGCTAAGACAAGGGAGTCCTTGAGGCAACTGGAGCGTAACCCTGATGGAATTTCAAAATGAGGCGAAACTTCGTTATCCGACTCCACCTTTATCATTGATGTGGAAATTTCGATATTGTGATAATATTGCTTTTTATCGATGATACAATTACAACTTACATTGCGATTATGTCACCTGTTTTAATTTTTGTTCTAATATAGGCCTAATTAAAATTTGTTCTTTTGACATTAAAACAGATACCAGGCCTATAGGCCATTGCAAACAAGTAGCTGAAAATAACAAAAACAAGTAAGTTTTCGCCTACAAAATTTAAGCTAATAATGTAACCTATAACATTATCAAAGAACAACACAAAATAAACTGGGCCTACCCAAGTTAATTGTTTATAGATGTATCTTAAATGTGAGAAGAAGCAGACTCCGTTAGACCTAAAATTGTATCACTCAGATGCTGCCAAATACGAATCAGAATGGTATTTTTTTGCTATTGTATTGAGGGAATAGATGCCTTTTAAATGTTTCCAAACATCATTGAATTTTGTTGTTATAAACATCGCTGTCAATAAAAGTGATGGAGGTTTATGGTAGGCCTATATGGTTGTATTATGCATATATTAACTTACTCAAACTATTGCACCTATCAAATAATCATCTCTATATCAAAATTTCCACATCGATAATAATAATGGAGTCAGATAACGAAGTTTCGCTGAAAATGAAAACAGTCCCATCTCTTATATAGCCTAGGTAACAGTAAGTTAGCCTACTTAAAGATGGCAAATAAATATTAAAAGTAATAATAATAATTTGTTGTGGACAGTCCCTTATTTTTAATCATCAGGCCAAATTTTGGACATCCATGCTGCTTTAGAGTAAAAATTGAAAACAGGACAATTACTCCCCCCCATGCCTTAAGAAATAAATAAGGTCTTTGTGGTTCATTTAAAGATACTAGAGATTGCCTTATGGTTGACATCCGACCAAAATTTCACCCTAATCAAAATTTTATGAAAGACGAAATAGTTGACAAATTAAACTATCTAAACAATGATACCAAGTTTGTAAAGATCTGACAATGAATACGGTAATGGAGTTATTAAAAATATTTAAAGAAATTTTACTAACTTTGTTATTATTACGATGCAAAATCTATGTTTTTCTGTTGTAAAATGTCAATAACTCCGTTATTTGTAGTCAAATCTTTAAAACTTGGTATCCATTGTTTAGATAGTTTAATTTGTCAACTATTTTGTGTTTTATAAAATTTTGATGAAATTTGCCGTTTTTGTGAAATTTGAGTTAAAAATTTAAAAATGGCAGCCATTTAAAAATAGCCTACACATCGGAAATTAATAAATAGTTTAATTATTTAATTAATAATTAGGGATGGCAACCGGTGTAGGCATTGTCCTACAACCGAGAACTATACCCTCGAAACATTGCCACATGTCCTTGGACAGTGTCCACATGGTAACCTCTTAAGAAACATCCGACACCACAGGATCAGATCGATAATTGCCGACGAATTTAGGTCAAAGTCTTACGAAGTGTATGAAGAAGTGATGGCAACGGCAGATAATGACTCAATTCGTCGAAGCGACATAATTGTCTTGGACAGAGCTAAAAATAAAGGATACATAATTGATCCGACAGTTCGCTTTGAAATTGCCGAAAATCAGGCGGAAGATGTGCATACGGAGAAGAGTAAAATATACTGTCAAACGATTAATTTTTACAAAAGAAATTATAAAATTGAAAACTTTGAAATTTTTGGTTTATTGATTGGATCAAGAGGCACAATACCAAATTTTGTGATGAACTTTTGGAAAAAATTTTAATTAGATCAGAAGAAATTATATCTGGTTGCAGTGACAGCTGTCAAACACTCAGCAATAATTTTAAGACATCATCTATACAGTTAAAATTGATTTGTATTTGTATTCTTTGTTTAAAGCAACCTACGATGGTAGGAAGATTGTTAATTTATTTTAAATAAATTATCTATATATATTTTCTGAAAACTAACATCTGATAAAGGTCATGTTGTGATAAAGGTCCATGCCAAATTTGAAGTAAATCCATCAATCTGTTACGGAAATAAAAATTACTATGGATAAAAATAAAATGGCGGCTAGCGGCTAAACAAAGAATTTTAGGACACATTTATTTATTTATTTATTTTTCAACGGCAGCAGCCATATTTACACAAGTACCGGTATACAATATGTGATGATTGTGTGTTACAAAATACAATACAAACAAAGTAACAATAAATACATGCAGACACATGTTTATCATGTCATTTTTTTGTTTATTTTCATGTGTAGAATCAGCTCCAGAAATTTCTGCACTACCTTGTGAATCACCCTGTATATTACAAAATGGGCAATTTTCACACTGATCCCCTCGTTTAACTTATACATGATAAAGTTGTTTGAATGGGTATGAAAAGATTATTTTAATAAAATGCGAATAAACAAAATCACTCATTCATTGCAAGAATATAATTAAAAGCTGTTAAACAAATAAGCGGTTTTACAAAATGTTAGGGATGTTTAAGTATTAATATGTAACCAAAAGAGATATTTAAAGCTAAGAACAAATCAGCTGAACTTCTGAGTAAATTAGATTTTGGAATTATAGAAATTATCTTCATGCTGATTGATTGATTACATGTTTAAGTCCGTAACAATAAGTTAGTAATATTGAAATATTAGTCTAAAAAATCTTACTTTAACATTAGATAATAAAAATTGCAATAAAATAAAAGTTTTGATAGTTATTTCCTAAAAACACGAATATAGGCCCTAAACCTAAACCCCCCCCCTCACCCCCCGCCCAAAAAATTTTTTCCTTGCTACGTCTTTGGTCAACACTTTTCATTAGTACAGTTATGGTAAATTTTTTGCACTACCTAATTAAAAGCTCTGGTTATGAAAACTTGATAACCAAGCTTAAACAAACGTAAACAAAAATTCTTGTTATTGTAACAATGTAATTTGTCACTTGGAATAAATTAGAAAAATCTCTGTCTAGGCCTCAGAGATTGTTTGTTTAGAGACAACACTGTGGTACATCAAGAATTAATTTGAATTTTACTATCTGAAAGGCTTATCATTATTTTGAGTGCCTTATTAGTGTTAGATAATAAGTCAGCTATGAGCATACATTGTCAGTTTATCACAAATGAACGATCGGGTCAAAGCTTACAGTCAAGGTCAACTATACATCAATCGTGACTGACTCTTAGCTCATCCATGTTATGATTTCCTTTGTAATATTAATTTTTTTTACTTTTCTTCTTTGAAGTGATAGTCATAACTATTTAAAAAAATCTGAGAAGCCTATCAATCAATCAAATCTTTTTATTACCATAACAACAAAATTACAATAGGCAAAGTCAATTTAGGCTACAGTCACCTTGACTGGCCACTCGTCAAAATAACAATGAATCACATTCTTATAAAACTAGGCCTAAGTTCTACAATTCATAAGACTACAATATATTAAGATTTGAGTAATAACAATCAATAAAAGATATACATAGAAAAACTTAACAAGTAACTTCAAAATGGTAACATGATAAACTATGAAAAATAACAATGGTTAAAATTTTATGTTTTCTTCACATTTTACTATATAAATTTATCTAAGTGCACAAACACGCTGAGAGCGACGCGACACAATTGAATCAAATCCATGTAAGCCAAATCCATGTAAGCTTAATCAGATTGAGTCGAACACACGGACAGCGACGTGACGAATTACATGGGTATGAACGAAGAAGTCGTAAAATTTATTCAGATGGTTTTTTTATTTTATTTCAGGTCTATTTTATTTTTATTTTGGGTTTATCTTGCCAGTGTTATTTTTAACGTTTTGACAGGGAACGGTCCAAGCCCCAGTCTTGTTACTATCTAACATCGACCAGTTGTTAGAAAGCATCATTAATTAATAGCCCAATGACAAATGGCAACTGGGTCCGGAATCGAATTTTTAAAAAAGCTACTAACTTTTCTCAGGATTTAACTGGCAACCTTTGAATTCAAAGGCGAGCACAATAACCATTCAGTTACCCAGCCAGTTTGTTATCTTCAGTAACATTAAATGGCAAATTTTATTAACCCTTAAGTGGGCGCGCGGGGTCCAGTGAGACCCCAGGGTGAGAATTTTCGCTCTGGTAGCTAAAGTGGGTTAGCAACAGTGCTGAGCAGCCTGATACCTTCAAGTGACACCCCCTCCCACCTGTCAAACCGGTTTTCGTCAGTTAATTGCATTCCGTTGTGGGGTAAACTTGCCTCTGGGGTCCGTACCTACCCCGCGCGCCCAGTTACGTTTTACGGCAGTTGTGGTTTTTCCATGCATTAACATTAGAAAGTTAAGTTTCATTTTTTTTTAATATTTCGGCTTTTCTTTACGAGTTGTAACGATGAATGACGAAGAACGGAATGCTGCCAGAATTAGAAAATATCTTTTGGAGGACATTAGTGAAGGTGATGATATTTTTGAGTAGTGACTCAAAAATGACCCAAGATGACTCAGAGTAATGGCCATGATGGATTTTTACAATTATTTTTAAGTAAATGCCAAATATATTATTCAGTTTTTCTTTCAAAATAAAAATGTAAAAAAGTATAAGGCGTGTGTTTAGTTTTTTTACCATAAAGTACCGTAATTTATTAAAATTTTTGTTGTGTAAGTTTGGGTTTAAAAAATAAGCAACCTATCGACATAATACCAATAATATTATTATTTTCCTGTAGTAACATTACTAATTTACAAGGATATAAGGTTAAAAAATTTTTAAATTTCAATGTAAACTATTTAATGCAAATCAAAAACACCCTTGTATATTTTATCATAATTTTCTTAAGTTTGGAAAAAAATACAAATAGTATTTAAATGTGTCTACAACTACTACAACTTGTAAGTGATATAAAACAGTTAACAACACTCCAAACTTTGATAAAACAGGAACAATTGTAAAAAAACTTTGTTTTGTAATTTAATAACAAATTTAAAAATTGGGGTCCGACAGTACCCCGCGCGCCTAGTAGTGTCACAAAAAACCGCGCGCCCACTTAAAGGTTAAAGACTAGATCGAACAGAGAAATGACTTTTTAAAGATTTACTTAGCCTACAAAACTCATAATCAATACTATTCTATACAGTACTATTTATGCTATTCAATACTTAAATGTAAACATAGGTCAATAAAGAGAACTATTGTTTCATATGAATGTTTGATCAAAATTAGATGTTTTCTATGAAAACCGAGGGACATTATCAACATTTCCTGAGATATTCTCAGTAGGTCTAGTTTGTTTTGTAAGACATTTACTAAAAGCTCCAAAAACTTGATTTAACTTATTTGGGTAGGCCTAACCCTTAGTTTTGCTTAAGAGTATTTAGACCCTTTAGGATCCCTTTCAAGAAACACGTTTTAAAAAACTTAAACTAAGTTTAATTCTAAAGGCCTACTAATCATGTGGCTAATTTTGGTTCAAGTTTAAGTTTAAACTGACTTGGTGAAAGCGACCGCTAAGAGCCATTTTTGACCCTTTTGAAACCCCATAAAACGCTATTAATATTGTCCAATCATTCTGGTTTGCGAACTCGATCAAGTAAATGCTGCCTTACACCTCTGTACCAAATTTTATCAAAATCAGAGGTTCCGTTCAAAAATTTTTGAATTCACGGACACACACACACACATCTCTATATATATTACAATGACTCCCTATTTCTCTGGTCAAGCCATCACGCGTGAACGGCTGGCCCGATTTCGCTTTAGAATTCTTTTGTTGTGTTTTTTATTGTCAGGAGAAGGTCCTTATTAAAGAAAAAATTAAGAAAATTCCTCAGGGCTCCGCCTACATGTCTTCATGATTACATTTAGGAATATTAATTATACATAAAATCAGCTGTTCACATTTTGTATTGAGGGTGAGATCGTTGAATTCATAACTGGTGATTCATCTATTTCACGAAAGATAACAGCAGCGACTCGCAAAAAGTGTAACGCGAGAGCGCGCACAGGGTAAAAAGTCTTTGACAGAATGCAACCTGCTGCTTTCCTTGGGCACCAAAGACACACTATTGCTGATGTGTCTCCCAAAACCTCATAGTCAGGCAGTGGATAAGTCAACTTGAAGGTATAGGCGGGCCGCGCGAAGCTCTAGAGAAGGTCCTTACTTATCGTCCATTGTTTTAAAAATGGGTGCGGAGAAAAATGTGAAAGCAGTCAAAAACAAAGCACAAAAAATGTAATTGAAAAATACATTGCACCAACCTGGAGACAGCAAGCGGGAGCCAACCACACACCAGCAATGCCAGGCACGTAATGGCGTCGCCTCAACAAAAACAAGATGGCGTCACATTAAGGAACCACGCGGCGTGACGAAAATGTCCTGAATTCCTGTCTACAACTCATTGTAACCGAGCCTTGCTACCGGTTACAATACTATGTGAATTTGGAATAAAATCATTTTAGCTGTTTTGTTATTTAAAAAAATTTTACACTCCCTATTCCCCAACTCTTGTTTTAATATATAGGCAGCCATAAGAGCCTTACTTCAACTGAAGATTGACTGATTGGTTGGTCTGCTAATTTAATATCCACAGCTTCAATTAACTTTATTTTGAAAAAATAAGGTTTGCGGTGTACCAAATTTGCTTCTTTAAAATTCATATCGTCGTCTTAATTAAAAAACCTCGTAACTCACATTTTCCACTTTTTACAGGAGAAACATAAAACCGTTTTATTTTTTATCAAGAAGAATTTCTTTTTTACATTTTGTTTTTTTAATTGATGTATAATTATTGTAAGGTAATTAAAATATCCCTTTTCCCTTATGCTATTTTAGGTAGGCTATGTGGTTTATTTATTTGAGTCAGATCCAAAACACACAGTTCAACCAAATCTGCTTATCTGCTGCAACTACCCTAGATGATAGAATATTTTGTCAATTGGAATGAGTTTACTTTTAGTTTGTTGATTCTTGCTTACAATGCAAAACTATGTTATTTAAAGCAATTCTCTTGTAGTCCAAAGTTTGTTGTTGGTAATGACCTTTGTTCTTCAACAAATGTTTAAGCAATCAATACTTGCCTTGCCAGATTGAGCTGAGAACTCAGACAGTCCAAATAGTTTTAAATTAAATTATATTTCTTTAGCACAGGAAGATATAGGACTAGGACTTTAATGAAATGTAAATGTGTTTGTGTTCTCTCAGTCTTAAGAGATAAAGGTTAGGTTAATTACACATTAATTATTAAATTTTCATTGATTGAAATTAAATTTAGTAAACAGTAAACATCGATTGGTCAATCCCTTCGCTAACTAATATTTGAGGTCTTGAAAGAAGTTCACAGTCAAAGTTATTAGAAAATTGTGGCGTATAAATAGTATTGTGAGACAAGAAGGCTTCAAAAAAAGGTTACTGTTGTTGATCCTACGAAGACATAAATCAATTACAAAATGTAGAAAAAAAACATTTAGACAAGACAGTATTTTAAAGTGATATATAATTAATTTAGATAAAATAAGCATTGTTGGCGTTTTAATTGTTGCCATAAGTGTCGCCACGTAACTTGACGAATTAATTAGCACTAATATCAATGAATACTAAAACGTAAAGAAGGTCACATCTTATGGAAGAAATGGTTAAGAAAGTTTCTGTTGACGTAGTAGCGCACTCCACCATGAGAGCGCGCACGGGACAATAACCTATTAGTCAAATTACATTCTGACTTTGTTGCAGATGGTCATCAGCAAAGAATCTCTCTCATCCTCACACTGCACTCACACATCATACATAACCTATCACAGTTTTCCATTACTGGACCAATTCTCACAATTAATGTAGAAACACTTTTTCTGTCCACCTATTTTAGTGCTCATTTTAAAACCCAAGTATAAACAAATTTGAAAATAGCAGGATACCATGACGGCGTTTTTAACTTATTTGGTTTTTGTAAACATATGATTCAATAAAATATCTTCATTAGAATAACATTAAAGTTTGAAAACCCATACGACAAGGTCTTAACAATAAAAGGATTTAATGACTTAAAATAACAATTCTTCTTGAAAAAAGCTTTCCAATGATATCAAATAAGATAAGGAACTTATGTTAAAAGTTGTGTTTTAACGACACAATACTAAATAAGAAATTTAATATCTCCCTCTCTCTTGTACTGTGTTTAGGCCTATTCCTTTGCTGCTATCTCTATTTGGAGTGCTCAATTTCAGTTTACAGCGCTCCTAGCGAAAAAAATTGTTGGCCAATTTTTAACATGGGATGTGACCTTCTTTAAGTTTTTGTATTCATTGCTAATATTCAGGTAAAATTATTGGATAATAAGCTGGTCTTTGAAAATTAGCATGTAATTTAAGAAGCATAATAAAGCTCGATGTTTTTTGGAAAAGTTCTCCCTCTACCTCCCCTTGCCTATCCCAGCTGTTTTTGGCCATTCGTCAACTCATGTAGGAAAACAATTTGAAAATCATTTGGTAAACAATTCACACTGTCAACCCGAATTATTTCTCACATTTTAAATACTAGTGTTTTGAAATCAAAATTTTAAGATGTCATCTGTACTCAAATGTTTGGTGTTAGCTTCATTATCAAACAACTCTTTTAATCTTACCTTATAATAATTTATTTATTTATCTCCATATACACCATTTTCTTAAAAATACCAATATAACATAAGTGATCCATAGATGACTAACAAAATCATGCAACAGAAACAATGATAGGTCTACTAATATGACATATTCTGGCAACAACAGTAATTGAGGAGCTAACATGCAAACCGTGTTTTGTCCAATTTTTTTTCGAAATTGAGTTAACGATTGATTCTGATTCATCTTTTTGAATCCCACCCGATGCAATATTGCTTTTCAGTCAAAAGAAGCTTTTTCCTATTTAAAATTAATATTGAAAACTGGGTGTTCATGCAGAATGTGTTTTGTCCTCAGCTGGTTGTAATGCAATACGTGCTTTGTCCAGCTGACCAATGGAGGCAGCCCTTTTGGTCACGTGACTCCTTGTCTGTTGTTATTGTTTCCTAACCTCTTTGATGTTGATGAAAGTGTGCCTTTCTAGAGTATATTTTTAATAAAATCAATATTTGACTTTTCATAAGTCAATTTAAGTTTTCTAGAGTATTTTTTCAATAAAATTTGAATTTTTTTAAACAAGTAAAATTATAAGGTATCAATAAAATTTTAATTATTAATCAAATTTAACTAAAGCAGTTTCTTTATCATCAAAAGTCTGGATATCAGTGACAATTAAATGTTAATCTTTTTTATTTAATTCCTTAATAGATTTATCATCAATTAATTATTCTAGTAAATCTTTTTGGTAAATGTACTTTACATTTTTCTAACTCAACAATAATTGTATATCCATATTTATCTTTAATTCTTTCAAACTTTTCAATTTTATATTTTTCATTTAAATTTAAACTTTTTAATGGTTTATATTCTTTAAATCTTAATTCTCCAATATTATTAATTTCTTCTAACAGATCCATTCATATAGGAAAAAATATCACAAACTTGTTTGTGATAGATATGTTAAAAATTCATTATCATAATTATTTTTTATACAAAAATCCATATTTAAGTATTTAAAAATCATTTTTTGTATGATATATTAGTTTTCTTAACACATAAATATTTATAAAAAATGGTGTAATTTTTTTCTTTATCCTCATTATTTAATTCAAAATCAATATTGTATATTTCGTTTAAAAATTGATAGTAAAATATCCAATTTGTATAATTCCTTTGTTTTAAAAATAATTTTATATTCTTTGGTGTTATTTCAAAATGATTGGAAATACATAAAATATATAATTCATTAATTAATTGTTGTGTTTTTTAAATGGTTGAAAATGGTTAAATTCTCTTAAAATATGTTTAAGATGTTTATTCTTATTACTTTTTCTCTTAATCTTTTTTTCATAAATAATTCTTTTACATATATTACATCCTACACAATTTCCAATAATAGTAAAATTTGTTTGATTATGACATCTATAACATATATTCATTTATATATAAATATTTTTTATATAGAAATGAATAAACCAATTCATTGTCACAAATGTAAGAAAAAAAAAACTAAAAATATTAATCCACAAATTGTTGAAATGAAAAATGGGGACGATGTGATTTACATGACGTACAAGAATTAGTAGGATCATTGACTATGAATACACAAGTGCTTGATGGTAGGATCGAACACGAAATCGTAATAACAACAATAATCTAACAACAAATTTTAACCATAATAACATAACATGTCAAGATAATAATTTACAATTGTAGTAATTTACAAATGTTTAGAATAATAAAAGATTCAATTCAAATTTCAATAATAATGATAGTAGTAGTAGTAATAATAATAATAATAATAATAAACGTCTTTATTAGAGGGATTCTCAGTACAGACTGATTTTCAGAATAACTCTAATCTAGTTTTAACGCTAATCTAATTTTAACTACTTGTATAAAAGTTGATAGGAATGTCTTGGAGTAGTGTTTCTTCAACTGCTTATTTATTGTATTGGTTTTTAATTTTGGTAACATATTTTTTCTTTGGTATTGCATTACATAACTTAGGTGCGTAAAATTTATGACACTTTCTATCGATTATCAACTTTAAAATTATTGAAATAGTATACTTTGTTGGCAGCCCTAAATGAAAGAAGGTATCTTTCTTTGTTGATAGGCCTAACAATCCTTTTGTAAAATATTTTTCTCTGGAAAAAGATAGAAACAAAGTTTGAAGCTTGAAAAATTTGAGTTATGTGAACTAACAATTATTTTGAAGTATATTTTGTAGTACGGTATATCAAGGATCAACAATACCTACTTGAGATAATTAATCATATCAACAATTAATGATAATAATTATTGTAAACCTGTTTGGCTGTCATTATTTATTGAGTTGTTTATTGATGTTGGATATTTGATATAAAATTGAGAATTAATACATTTATTTAAAGTTGCCTCTTATTGTACTCTCTATTTATTTATTTTTATTTTTTTATAATTACTATTAGTTAACATGCAACGTCAACTTTTGCCGATAATTTTCTCTTAGGATAGCTCCCAATGGCCTAATTCTTGAGCATGTGCCCCAAAACCAATGTCACCCATAGAGGACATCTATATATTTAAAGCAGTACTGTAAGGTAAAAAGCACCTTTGGACAGTTCGTCTGAGACTTGTAATGGGCCGATTTACATGACAGTTGTACCAAGACAAATGTTTTCGGTCCCTACTTAGTAGGTTTTATTAGTATTTCGAAAATATTTATGTTAAATTGGCCAAAAATGAAAAATAAACTTTTCTTATGAAGATTTAACATGAGGAAAAATTTAACTTTTTCAATCCCATGGATAGTTTGTATGAGACTTCCACTGCACCGATTGACACGCGCTTTGTACCAAATAAAAGCTAAACTTTTCTATATTAGTGAATTTTATTTAATTTAAAATTATCTACTTCCTTATATTATTACAAAAATTAAAATTTTCAAACCCTTGCAATGAATTCATGTTACAACCTTTCAATCAGCTGATTGAAACACACACGATATTGGTCTAAATATGGTACTGTATACAGTGAAAAAACAAATGCTCAAGAAGGATTTGTTTATTTTAGCCAGTACCTAAAAACGTATATAATTATAATGTATCATTCCTTTAAGGGAAAGACTAAATAATATAGGGTTATACCATTTAAACTACTCAACAAGTTGTAATTATTTAGAGTTACTCGATTATGTAAAAAGCTAATTAATTAGAAGGAAATAGCAATTAAAAAAGTGCATTTAATACATGTTAAGCAACATCAGCCAAGCACTCCACTCACCATGACTGGAACTGTTTCCGTCGAGTATCGACGGGCAACGACCTGTAAATATAAAAACAGATATTCATACTTGGCTTTAAACTACCTATTGAGTTAGGTTGCCATTTCAGTTAAGGTATTAAAGATAAATGTTACTGAAAATGTAGTATATTACAACTGTTTACAACTGTATATTACAAATTTGATCAGTATGTACATAAACCACCATTAAAAAATGTATGTAAAATTTAACTTTGGGTAACAGTTGGTTGAAATGAACCAGCCTGCAATGGATTTCGGTCTGCGTACCATGCAATGGATGCTGTGAAATCTAACCATTTCTTTATAGTTAAGTGTAATAACTGATAACTACAATCATGCTGACTCACAAGACACGCGGTAATTTATTACGGACTGCTAGTGATGATTTTAATAACTTAAAAGATGATCTGCTAAATGATGAAGTGATTGAGGCAGCAATTTGTATCCACAGCGTACTAAATGTTACTGCAAGTAAATACTCAAATGATGCCATCATTGAATTCATTCCGGAACTAACGGCACTGCTTAATAGATGGGATGCAAGGCTCAAGGTAAATGAGGATTTTAAAAAATCGCTTATCGATCTTGGAGCAGAAATTGATTCACTCCGGTCAATTCTAGAGCGTGAAAGGGAATCAAGAAGAGTTGTTTTAGAGGAGTCCCTTTGTAGTGAAGTAAGGTCGGAAAGCGAAATAAATGTTCTTACATCTAAAATACAGGTTTTGGTCAAAAATGAAAATAAACTCAAAGAGGAACTGAAAAACCAAAAATGTATCATTTCTGTCTTGGAATCCGACTGTAAAAAACTGGGAAACATTATAGAAGAAAAAGACATGGAAATAAGACTGTTGAATATACATAAAAATTCAATTAATAGATTTAAAAAGCCAAAAGATCCAGTAAAGTCAAATGATTCACTAACAAAAGAACCAGTAATAGAAACGAAAAACCGTTTCCTTCCCCTACAAAGTGATGACCCTCCTTCACTAACCTCGACACCCTGCCAAACTATTGATGTAGTTGCCGAGGTACATGCCGTACCAACTACCACGTCTTCGAGAGAAACCGCCGCTGAAAATCCTCCCCGGCCAGCCAACAACGCCTTCAACTAGAAAAAAAGGAACAAAATAATTGTGCTATCAGACAGCCAAGGAAAACTACTACACACACATTTGCGTGACCTTGATGTTGAATATGAGGTCTATGTGCTGTCGAAGCCAGGATCGAAAATGAAGACAGTTATTGAAGAAGGACGGCCGCTGATCGGAAGACTTAAAAAAGGAGACCATTTGATTATCCTGGCAGGAACAAATGACTTCGGTCCTGGTGAAGTTGGACCCCTCTCAGTGTTTCGGGCTATTGATAGCTTGTTGTCGATGTATGTCGAGACAAACACAATCATTCACACCGTCCCATACTGCTACGACCAGCCTGATCTAAATAATGGTATTTGGTACGCTAATCAAATGTTGGCTAACCAGATAACTAAGTACAAAGGTAGACAGAGAGTGAGATGTGTTAATGTAAGCGAATTTTTGCATAGAAGACTAATCATGGCCTAATTTGTCTAATTTGTCAAAAATTAGTAAATTTTCTTGAATTGAATAATGTCTTCTCTCTAAGGCAGCATGGGTTTTGCGGTGAAAAGTCAACAGTCAGCGCAGTTTTTAATTTTCTTAACAGCATTACAAGTTCTTTAGATCAAAGACTTTGCACTCTTGGAATTTTCTGTGATTTAAGTAAAGCCTTTGACACTGTAAATCATCATGTTCTTGTTCAAAAGCTTGAATGGTATGGCGTAAGAGGGCATGCTTTAAATTTATTTAAGTCATATCTTTCCCATAGACAACAAATTGTTTATTTAAATAGCACAGAATACCCTGTATTGTCAGAAAGCAGGCCTGTTGTCAAAGGAGTTCCCCAGGGTTCGATTCTTGGCCCTGTTTTATTTTTATTAAACGTAAATGACCTTCCTGATTTTTCAAAAAATTACGACCTAGTTATGTTTGCTGGCGACTGTTCTTTGGGATTTTCTCGCGAAACTGGAGAGCAAGTTATTTCCGATGTCAATAGTCAACTTTCAAACTTCAACTTGTGGTTCACTTCAAATAGCTTGACACTAAATACCAGTAAAACTAACTTCATTGAATTTTTTCTGCGCAAAAATAAAAAAATCTCTGACGATATAATATTAAACAATAATAAATTAGTTGAAGTTTCCACTCACAAATTCCTGGGACTGCGCGTTGACAGTGGATTGACCTGGTGCTCCCATGTGGACCATGTTTGCAATAGATTAAAGCCAATGTGTTATGCCCTTAGCTGTCTTGCTAAGGTTTGCAGTCTCGAGATCCTCCGTGTTGTTTACTTTTCACTAGAGGTGTGCGTTATTTAACGTAATAGGATAATTGACACTATTACCAATTTGCAGACTATTAATCGATTATTAGTTTACACGGTTTACCCTATTAATTTTTTAATAGTTCATTTTTAGAGCAACGCCAATTATTTTTTAAGTTTTTTCTAAAATAATTAAAATATTTAGCCTTTGCAATCTCGAAACGTTTCAAAAACTAACTCAGCAAACTGGATATTAATTCAAAACAAGGCCCATATAGTTTAGTTTGGTCGCAGCGGAACGTTATCAGTATTAATTTAAAGTAGAAACTACAACTGTCACTATTCTGTGTGGTTTTCACGGAACGTAATCTGTATTCGTTTGTGGAGAAGGTTGCTTAATTCACCATTTAATATTGGACACAGCGGAACGATATCAGCATTAGTTTGGGAAGGAAATGACAAATGTATAACTATTTTGACTCGGCTTTCTCGGAACGTAAACCGTATTCGTTTAGCTTCTACGTTTCTGAATTCGTTGTTCAATAGTGGAAGCTGCGAAATGATAGCCACAGTGGAACGTTCCCAGTATGCGTTTAGCAGAAACGATACAAAATGAACTGTTCCCCGCGTAACGAATTGAAACGACCCCATGCCCGATTGCCCGGTCGCGGCCGAGCGTTGAGCTCACGGAACTCTATGTTTGTTTGTTTATTTTGGGAGCGTGGGGGGGAGGGTTGCGGGGGTGGAGACGGAGAGGGTAGATAGATAATTTTATCATAGAACGTCGATCACGTTTGACTTAAGAAATGTGGAAATTTTTTGTTTTTAAATGCTAACTCATTTGATTGAATTTACTTTAGAGAAAACTTAACAGTCGGTAAAACTCGTCACTCGTCAGTATGAAAAAATCAAACTGTACCTCAACTAAACTCAGTCAGTAATGTTTATACTTTATTTCATATTTAACCCAAACTTATGTTTTCTTTTAAATTGAATTTCTTTTTGTGTGTTTTATAACAATACAATTTTTATACTAATATCGTACTATTTAATTTATTTCTTAGCCCTGGAAATAATAATATTTTTTTAGCACTAGGCATAAATAATATTGTTTGTGGGACTAATAATAATTAAATTAAGTGAATTTAAGGGAGGCACTTTTTTGTGCCTTCTAATGCAAAAAACATTAACTAGATTGTTAAAATTACTCCTTGGCACGTTAGGCTAGGGCTAGTAATAGGTTACAAAATTAATAGCTTTTTGTCACCTATTACTAAAGCTCCGTGTAACGTTGCAACCTATTACCAAAAAGTAGCTGGAATTCCCACCTCTACTTTTCACACGTAGAATCAATTCTTAGATACGGGGTTATATTTTGGGGTTTCTCAAGTGTTCAAAATTTTCGTAAAGTTTTTGTTCTTCAAAAATGGTGTCTGAGGGTGATGGGTGGTTTAAGAAAAACCAGACTCTTGCCTCCCATTATTTAAGAATTTCAGAATTTTAACTTTTGCTGGACTTGTTGGATATGAGGTCTGTGTTTTTGTCAAACAGAATTGGTCGGTTTTTGTGACTAACGGACACTTTCACCTGTATCCAACAAGATCAAGGGGCATGCTGTCAGTGACAAATCATTCAACAACAAACTATGAGAAGGGGCCCTATTATACATGTGTAAGAATTTATAATAAACTACCGCTCCAAATAAGAGAAATAAACAATATTAATACTTTTAAAAGAAAATTAAAAGAACATTTCTTAGAATTATGTCCCTATTTGATAAGCGATGTTGGGTGACCTAAGCTGTTAAACTTTTTAAACTTTTTACCTGATGATCACTGTATTTTTCTCTTATTTTATAGATATAATTTGTTTTTGTATTTTATGATGTGTTCAAATATGTATCTTGTGACACATAAAGATCAAAGCCAAATAAAGATGACTTATGACTTAATAACAGATTCGATTCATATTTCGATCTGCCTTTAAAAAAATGTTGAATGTTTACAAAGCTTTATGGATGTTTTGTTGAAGCGTATCGGACGGACGAGGGCAAGCCGTGGGTGCTGCCGGTGGTGCGCAAGATGGAGGCCAAGCTGGCTGCGGACCTGACGCTTAACAAGGAGTACCTGCCGGTGCTGGGGCTAGAGGCCGCCGCCGCCGCTGCCACCGCTATGCTGTTGGGCCCCGACAGCCCCGCCATCCTACAGGGCCGGGTGAGCTAACTCTGAAACCCTAAGTTTGGACCAGGATCCAATATTTTATAATTTTTTAGCAGTGTACATGCACTTTATAAAGTCAAGTTTGATCAATCAAGGTTCTTAATTTACAAGTATTTTTGTACATTGGTTAGACTGATTACTACTTAAATTTAACAGAAAATAAAACAGCATATGAAAACAAGTATAACAATAAATAGTGATATAAAATACCCGGGTATTTAAAACTCGGGGTGGATACCCAAAAGTCATAAATACCCAGTATTTGAGTAATTATGAAATCTAGCAAGATTTATTTATATTTACACATGAATGTGTTATCATTAGAATTCCATTGTATATTAGGCTAGTCAATAGCAACCTTTTTACAAATTTTTCAATGATGTTGAATTAAAAAAAATAAAAATACAATCAACATTTTATAAATTCACAGTATTTTCTGAGTCTGAAATCATGTAAGATTAGCTGCTTTTACTATTGGAAGCAAATATTACTAAGGAATTGTTAATATTCTTACTGCTATTCAATAATATTCTGGGATAGGCTAAGGCTATTTAAATATATTTATAAAAGGCGAGGGGGTGAAGCCCGAAACAATATGACCTTTTTAATTACGATTCGTCACTGCGGCATATCCTAAGCTTTAAAATGACACCTCAATCTTAAAAATCGGTTCAGTAGGTCGAGAGAAAAAGGGACTTAACAGACGAAACCCTTATAGAAATAAGAAGATAGATTACAATTAATCAAAAATCAAATTGAAAACAATTTAAAACAAGCTTAAAATTGTAAACCAATAAAAATTCAATAAGCAAATGTGCATTAAAAAAAAAATATATTTTACTTGACTTTTTAAAATGAGAGGCCAATCATATAAGAACAATTATAGTAGCTAAGCACAACATGGATTTAAAAAAAAAACTTTACAAAACTCAAATTAGCCTTATTACTATTACTCACCAAATTCCCGCTAAAGGTGTCAAATCAGTAGTCAATGTGATACTGCAGTTTCAAATTTCTCATCTCTATGACAACACTGGTGTTGTTACCGATCGGTATTTTAATATGTGTGTTATTGTGTATATAAACTATGTTTTAAATGTACTTTTAAGTGTTTGACAACCACGCATGTAGGCATCTATATATTAATACACAAGCATGTTTCATTTCCTCCTTTTTTATCAGCTCGTGTGCATCGTAGAATAAAGCATACCGTTAGAAAGGTGTATAAATAATAATAATAATAATAATAATGTTTATTTCTCCACAAGTAATACAAATATTACAAAGAAAAACTTAAATTATATTGTACTTCTAAACAAAATCTTGCAGAAAAATAATTCGCACCCTTGAGTGCTACATGCCTTTACGTTGGGCGCCATTTTGCTACACACCCACACTCTCTTACAAACTATTTCTTATTTATAAATTACAGTATCTGAATAAATAATCTTGGTACAATCAACAAACAATTTTTTATTTAACTCTAGGTCACAAACAAATAAATTCTGATTAAAAAAAAATGAAGGGACTAACAAACGATAGCTTACAATTTCTGGGGGGAATATTTAATTTAATTGATTGATATAGTCTTTAATGTCTTTGTGCTCCGGCCTAGTTACAGTGGGTAGAAATGATGACTCTGACTCAGGGGGTGTTGGATCGTGGGGACATTCTCTTGTAAAATTTCCAATTTATTGACTGTAAAATAATAATTCTTGATATTAATTGAGATTTGTAGTTATGTAAAAATTAAGATTTGATTATTCTTTGAAGAGATTAAAATGGATAAAATATGGTCATTCAATCTAGGTTCAGTTGTAGGCTATATCAGTTTGAAAGTTAATTATAATTGAATCTTCTTGTAAAATTGAAAAAGTTTGTTGATGGATAAATTTAGTCTCTTGATAAAATTCTACTTGATTTCTTTGAGCTTCTAGGATCACTGGATAAAATTAGTCTATTTGAGATGGATGGAGGTTACCAATATTTGTTCTTCACCAATAACCACTTCTTCTTTGGCCAACTGATAAAGGGATTATTATTAGTGGTATTGGCTCTTCTTCCTATCTAAAAATTTGAGATTAATTCGACCCAAATACTATTTTATGGGTTTATTTTACACTTGGGGTTGGGACCCTGTTTAAAATGAAGTTAACACAATGAGGCCATAAATGCAAGAGAGAGAAATTGTAGTTGATGCTCAGCAACAATGTAGTGATCACATGTTTATTCTTCAGGTTTTGATTCTTGCTTTGGAAACACTTGACACTTCACTGAATTTAATTCACTATTTTGAATCACACACTATATAAAATTAGAATGACCATGTTTATTTAAATTATTAAATTTGGTATGTGTTTGAAGTAGTTTTGTTTTCATTATAAATATATTATATTAGGCTATGTTTAAAAAAATATTTACTGGGATTAGGCTATTATTATTCTTAGGTGAGTGATGAATTGATTAATATGAATATCTAACATAATTATTGAATTAGGCCTAATTAATATCTATGACAGGTGAGTTAAATACAATATATAGGCTACCTGGGATTTTTATAATAAATATTTTCGTGTGGGTTTGTGTTGGATTGTTTATTTATTGGTTTATTTACCAACATAATTTGTGAACTGTTGCAATATCCCCGCAGAAATGACATATGAAATGAAATGTAGTATGGCATTTCGATAAACAGTGAATAAATTATGTTCGAACATATTCATATAGAGCTATTAATGAACTTTTACTTAACTAACAAATAATGATTAACAGAACAACTTATAACTACGAATACTAACATCTTGATTTGTGTAATGGATTATATGATTACATTATTTAATGTCCTTGCAATCACACTTGATCTACATTATTGTCTATTTTCACAGTTTGTATTTCACTAAATTGTTTATCACTTCACTGAGCGTCTATTGTTGGTTGGGACTGTATAAGGTCTCTGCACTGTACACATTTAAACTGTGGGAAACTTAAACTACTTAAAACTATTTGATTCTTGGTGATGAGGTTGTGCTTAATTTTGGGGGTGTGGTTGTTGAGGGAGTATGTATCTCTTCAGGGCGGAAATATGGTATGGGCCAAATGTTTGAGTCTCATCTAAATTTATTTGCAGACTCTGGGCTTATCAGAAATGTATGGTTATATTTAAGAATTAGGTCACTTAACTCGTTTCGTTGTTGTTCATTTAGTAGTGGATTATCTTCAAGGGACTTGTGAACTGTTTCAGGGGAGAGACTTGTAGTAGTTTTACTCGTACTGGGATCAGGATTATCGTCGTTCGCATATATATCATTATTATATTCATAGTAATCATCATCATTGTATTCATTAATATTAGTTGGTTGCCTTAGGCTTTCTTCAAATACAAAGTTACACGTGACACAATCAATATCAACCTCTCCGAACTTCAAAGTTATATTATTATTATTATTTATATTTATTTTAATTAACTTATCTTTAAAGTTCATTTCAAACTGCCATAATTCTAACGTGTCGTTCCCAATTATTAAACTCCTGACAAGGTTTGGCACGAGCAAAACTTGAAGTTGTGTGTGAATATTCTCAATATTTATTGGTATCATTATTATTCTATTTATGCGCTTGGACTTCTCTCCTGTAGCAGTTTTTATGTGGATTTTCGTAATGGGTAACTCTTCGAAACGACCTAAATTAGATTTATTCTCTTGAAACCATTGTTCTGACATACATGTTATATTTGAGCCTGTGTCGATTAATGCTGTAATTGGTATTTGATTTATTTTTACATTTATTTCTGGGAGGTTTACGTGTTTAATGTCATTTACAAAATTATTAGGGTTTGATTCTTCGGATAATAAAAATTCTCTATCACAACAAACTATATCGGTTTCTAAAGGATACGGTATAGTGTAATTATTATCATTATTTGGCCTACGGTTTCCGACTTTGTTATTTAGCACTGAAGAGACAATGGGAGGTTTGTTTAAAGGTGTATCTTGCAGGCCAGTATTGTTCCCAGTGCATTCTAGTTTAAAGATTCAGATTGGGATGGCGGTGACGCAGGTGGTCGGTGGTTTTGTTGTGTTCCCTCGGCGATGGTGGTACTGTACATATTTGTTTTTGTTCATTTGTGGGGTACCTGTGTCCTTGAGGTGGGTTTCTGTCATAGCGTGTTTGAGTCTGCCAGTGCGGTGGATTTCGTCTGGGGTATTGTGGGTTCTGATAATTAGCGGATTGGTTGTTCTGATTGTATCTCGGCTGGTAATTGTTATGAGTTGCGTTGTGCTGGTCTCTGGGTTGACGATAATTATTTTGTGGTTGATTGTTGTTTGGTTGGTTGTTTCGATGGTGTGGGGAGGGGGATCTGGAGTGATTATGATGTTGTGTTTGGTGATTTTTGGGTCTGCGGTGGCTGTCCTTGATGTCTTCCCGCTGTAGCAAGGATTCAAAGGCGGAGATTGTGTTTGCGTTCTGTACGATACGGGCATCTTGTATAAGTTCGCTGAAGTGGTCACTCATGATATTTATTATCTCATCCTCGGATAGTGGGGGTGTCATGGATTTTAGTGTGAGTACTCTCTCTATGAAGTACTCGGATCGAGTCAGTGTACCTCCTGGTCGGTATCTTTCGTTTTCCATCCTTTGTTTAATTCCACGTTGGATTTCTCGACTCCAGAATTTTGTTAGGAATGCGTTTTCAAAGTCTTGCCATTCCTTTATGTCGTCTTTAATTAGCGAAAACCATTGGGATGCATTTCTTTCAAGACTGGCCTCGATTACGTCAATTAAGTGATCTCTAGTATTTGTCTTATGTGTTTGTCTCTGCATGCTCTTGAGGTAATATTTGTGTAATTTTCGGAGGAATTCTGGGGGTCCGTGTTCTCTTCCTGAGAATTTGGGTAAGGGGTTGTCTGGGAATTGTCCATTATTGCAGGTAACATAGACAGTGGGTGTACTAAATTGTTTGTTGGTGACATCGTTTTGTAGTGTTTCAAATTTTTCGCTATGCTCCGTTATGGTGGTTGTTAGGTCTTGAATCGTCTTTTGATTTTGTGCTATTTTGGCCGAATTTTCTTTAATTAGGGGGTCGAGTGTGCTGTGAATTTGTTTGGCATTTTCTTTAATAATTTTATCCGTGTTTTTCTGCTGGGTGTCGTTATTTTCTCGCATTTGATCTTGGATTTGGTTCAATTGAGAGGCTAAGGTGGAGTTAATGTGGTCTTTAATGTGTTCATGTTGTGAATTAATGACATCATTAACCTCTATTTTGTGATTGTCTAAACTGGCTTTAAAATTAATTTTGAGGTTGTAAGCATTTTCCGTGATTTGAGAGGTCAGTTTGGTTTCAATTTGTTTTATTTCAGAGGATTGTGCGTGCTGTATTTCCCGTATTTCATTTATTTCCGATTTTAATCCACTCTGTGCATTTGTTAAAGTTTCAATTTTCTCATTCAAGATGTCACAATGGTTTTTAATTTCCAATTTAAGGTCAGATTTTACCGAATCAATGTCGGATTTTACCGAGCCAATGCTAGATTGGATATCAGATTTAATTGTATCCATGTCGGATTTTACAGAATCGATGTTAGATTTAATGTCAGATTTAATGTCCGTTTTTAAGGATAGGAACATGTGTTGGATTTGCGTGATCAAGTCAGCTGTTTGAGGTGAGGCGGGAGGAGGTGTGTCATCGTTACGCGGCGACGATTGGCTCCCGTTGTTGGCGGTCTCTGATTGGGCGGTGTTTTGCCGGCCGGGTGACGTCATAGTCAGCTGTGAAGATATTGGGTTCGAGGCTATGGATGCGCGCGCAGCGTGATCAGCTGGGTCGGACGACGATGATGCCGTTGCTACGTTGACGTTAGACATATCAAGATGGCTGAGTGTCCTTGTTTCTGTTGTTGATGTGTCCATGTGTTGTGTCTGATTGTCGATGTCTTGTTCCGGGATGGAATCAGCTGTTAGTGTAGTGGAATTGTCGGTTTCATGTTCGTTTTCCAATTCCGCCCTATCATCTGTTTCGTGTTCGTTTTCGTTATCCCCGCTAATTTCACGTAATTTCTGGGATGGTTTGGGATTAGGACGTAAGTTGTATGGGGTCGTCATATTGGAATGCAATTAATGGCAAGTACAAAATTGAGTGGGAAATTAAAATAATATGGTGGATAAATAAATGACTTATTTCTAACAGTGTTTTATTTTAGTCTAACTTAGGTTATGTCTAATCTAGGCTATGATGTCTATCTAGGTTATACTTGACTTAGGCTAGCCTAGCTTACTACTTCAAACACGATTGGAAATTTTTTAGAGAATGCCCCAAAGGCTGGTCGCCATTTTGCTACATGCCTTTACGTTGGGCGCCATTTTGCTACACACCCACACTCTCTTACAAACTATTTCTTATTTATAAATTACAGTATCTGAATAAATAATCTTGGTACAATCAACAAACAATTTTTTATTTAACTCTAGGTCACAAACAAATAAATTCTGATTAAAAAAAAAATGAAGGGACTAACAAACGATAGCTTACAATTTCTGGGGGGAATATTTAATTTAATTGATTGATATAGTCTTTAATGTCTTTGTGCTCCGGCCTAGTTACAGTGGGTAGAAATGATGACTCTGACTCAGGGGGTGTTGGATCGTGGGGACATTCTCTTGTAAAATTTCCAATTTATTGACTGTAAAATAATAATTCTTGATATTAATTGAGATTTGTAGTTATGTAAAAATTAAGATTTGATTATTCTTTGAAGAGATTAAAATGGATAAAATATGGTCATTCAATCTAGGTTCAGTTGTAGGCTATATCAGTTTGAAAGTTAATTATAATTGAATCTTCTTGTAAAATTGAAAAAGTTTGTTGATGGATAAATTTAGTCTCTTGATAAAATTCTACTTGATTTCTTTGAGCTTCTAGGATCACTGGATAAAATTAGTCTATTTGAGATGGATGGAGGTTACCAATATTTGTTCTTCACCAATAACCACTTCTTCTTTGGCCAACTGATAAAGGGATTATTATTAGTGGTATTGGCTCTTCTTCCTATCTAAAAATTTGAGATTAATTCGACCCAAATACTATTTTATGTGTTTATTTTACACTTGGGGTTGGGACCCTGTTTAAAATGAAGTTAACACAATGAGGCCATAAATGCAAGAGAGAGAAATTGTAGTTGATGCTCAGCAACAATGTAGTGATCACATGTTTATTCTTCAGGTTTTGATTCTTGCTTTGGAAACACTTGACACTTCACTGAATTTAATTCACTATTTTGAATCACACACTATATAAAATTAGAATGACCATGTTTATTTAAATTATTAAATTTGGTATGTGTTTGAAGTAGTTTTGTTTTCATTATAAATATATTATATTAGGCTATGTTTAAAAAAATATTTACTGGGATTAGGCTATTATTATTCTTAGGTGAGTGATGAATTGATTAATATGAATATCTAACATAATTATTGAATTAGGCCTAATTAATATCTATGACAGGTGAGTTAAATACAATATATAGGCTACCTGGGATTTTTATAATAAATATTTTCGTGTGGGTTTGTGTTGGATTGTTTATTTATTGGTTTATTTACCAACATAATTTGTGAACTGTTGCATGAGAAGAGCTGGTCTTCTGTGTTAGGGCGGGAGTCCCAGTTGAAATTATTTAAGTAATAGTAATTAAAAAAAAATTCACCAGCAAATTTTTATTCTAAATTGACATTGTGGTTTAACACATTATATAACTATATACATAAGATGTACATAAAAAAATATTTTAAATTCACAATTAGAAAAAAATATTAACAAAGTAAGAGATAAAAGACAGATAGATGTATATGACTTTTAATTTGAAATTTGAGACATGATAACAAAAACAAAATCATAAAAAACATAAAATGAATCAAGAAAGGGATACATAGAAATCTTCAATCTCATCATTATTTTTAGTTAAAAGCCACATTTTTAATGCTTTTTTGAATGCATTAATTGCTCTTTTCTGCTTAACAAAATCAGGTAACACGTTAAAAAACTTATACGATAAATAAACAAAAGATTTCTTGAACAAGGTACAATTTGGTTTTGGTAAACGGAATATTTTTTTTAAGGTTTGTCTTGTGGGATAATTATGAATGTTATCAATTGTTGGACCTGCGTTACCACTTGAACTAAAGAAAGCAACCAATACTTTGAAAATGTATAAATATCGTAATGGGAGAATATTATGACTGACAAACAACGGAAATGAATGGGCATTAAAACTAGCATTAGACATCAATCTAATAAATTTCTTTTGTAAAACTATAATAGATTTTAAATTTGAGACATAAGTACTACCGTACAATGAAATACTGTATTCAAGTTTAGAATTGATCAAAGAATAATGGACTTGCTTTAGAGTGGCCAAAGGACAGTAATACTTTAAGTGAAAGAAAGATCTAAGTGACTAGCGTAATGACTTTTTTAAATTTGACACATGATTTTTCCAGGATAAATTTTCATATTTTCATCCAAAGTTAAACCTAAATATTTAGTGGAGCTGCACTGTTTAATAGGGTCACATGTGCAACTGTTTTGGCTGCAATCTACTTTGTAGAAAACTAACGGAGTATTAAAAACATTTGATTGAGAAAGAGAAAAAATAAGATAAGCTGTCTTTGAAACATTTAAAGAAAGTTTGTTGCAGCTGAACCAAAAAGAAAGTTTGTTAAGGTCCTCTTGCATTTTCTGTCTGAGCTCATTAAGGGAATTTGCGGAGTATGACAACGCTGTGTCATCAGCAAAAGCTGTTATATGCCCATTTAAAGTCCCATTATAAAGGTCATTGACGAATATTAAAAATAAGACAGGACCTAAAACTGAACCTTGCGGTACCCCAAAGTTAATACTCAAAACATCACTTTTTCTTTCTTTAATTTTAACCAATTGCTTTCTTCCAAATAGATACGATTTAAACCATAAAAGTGGTACCCCCCTAATACCTGCTGATTCCAATTTTTGCAACAACAAACCATGGTTGATTGTGTCAAAAGCCTTACTAACATCCAAAAACAAACCAGCTGTTTTATTGCAGGACACATCATTCAAACTCTGATAAATATTTGTCAAAAAATGTTGAAGCGCCAATTCTGTGCTAAGGCCCTCTCTAAAGCCAAATTGACAAGATGAAAAAAACTTGTTATTATTTAAGAATTTGATAATCCTTGCTTTAACTAGCTTTTCTATTAACTTTGATAAAACAGGAAGCAACGATATTGGACGGTAGTTCTGTTCACAACATTTATCACTATTTTTATGTATAGGGGACAACAGTGGCAGTTTTTAAAATATCAGGAAAACAACCATTTGTGATGCTTAAATTAAATAATACTGTTAAAATTGGACTTATTTCATCACAAATATTCCTAATAATGGCTGCAGAAAGCAGCTCATCGCCTGTACTTTTGTGAGGAGACAGTTTTTGTATTTCTTTTTTTGTTTCAAATTCAGTGACAGGACTAAAAAAAATTGAATTTGCACTATGAAATATTTGAAAATATTGTGAGTAAAGTAATTTACTTTGAGGCAACGGGTCTTGACATGAGTTTGCAACTTTTAAAGGAACTTCAATGAAATAGTTGTTAAAGATATTTGCAATTTCCAATTCATTACTAATGAGAGAATAATCTTTTTTTAAAAGAATGTCAGAATGTTTGGAACAATTTCCTTTTATGATACTATTTATCACCCGCCATTGTTTCCTGGGATCATTTACATTTTCTTGGAACAGTTGGTTGTAATAGCTATTTTTAGCTGCCTTAATCCAGTCTCTTAACTTGTGCTGAAATTTTAAGTAATTGTCTATATTCTTTGTAACTGGATTCCTCTTTTGTATCTTAAACAGTTTGTCCCTTACAGTAAAGGCTCTCAACAAACCAGCATTCATCCAAGGTTTTAACATTCTCTTTTTCAATTGCTTATTTCGAGTGTATTTACAACTTAATATCAAAGACAATAGTTTCCCATAAAAAATTTCAAAAGCAGAATTAAAAGACTCAAATACGTCAACCCAAGAAGTTGAAACTGTTGTAAACTTGGTAGCCGGTGTTGAAGGTGTTGCAATAAATACATTATAGCACGCACAAGATTCCACGTGTATACCTATTTTTGTAATTACAACTAATATAGAAAAGAAAACAGCACTTGAAACACTAATTGAATACTTTAATAACATTCTAGAAACAAACTCTAAACATTGAATTAAAATGTAAACATTGGAAAACAATACCATATGATTAGTAATAATAAAGAGTTTAATCATATGTGTGACATAGAGTCACCACAGTCTCCCCCACTAATATTTGAAGATAAAATACATCTATCACATAACAAAGTCCTGAAATCTTGAAGGAATGCGACGGTCACGGTAGGGTCTTTGTCTTGAAGGTGTTGGAGGAACGTCAGGCACATTCGGTTGGAGTTCTCTGGTAGGAGTTGTTCCAGGAGTCACTATTTGTTCTTCTCTTGCTGATGGTTGAGCTACTTGTTGTTGATTTGGAATTGATCTAGTTGGAACTCTAGGCACATCAAATGATTTTGTTGGTCCAAAAGAGACAGTTTTCTTTGCTTTTAGAACGAGAGTTGATCGAAGCTGGTTCACATGACGTTTGATCACTCTATCAGATGAATCGAGAGTTACAAGGTTAATGTCTTTTACCAAGTGTAGCTTTGATCTCTCCGAATTGCCATACATACTTGTTGTTTATGAAGAGCCGTGCTTGGACCCTCTCCCCCACTTTAAATGATCTTGCAGGTGGAGATTTGACTTTTGAGGGCTGTGGTTGATATGGAAAAATTGCATCGAGTCTTAATCGGAGTTTTCGTCCCAAATATAGTTCAGCTGGTGACTGGCCACAAATAAGTGGTGTTGCTCTGTATTTCAACAGGATCTTTTGGACTTTTTCAAGGATTGAAGTTCTGTCATTGGAAGCTGCTTTGAGGCGGTTCTTCAGCGTCTGAACAGACCGTTCGGCTAGGCCGTTTGTTGCAGGGTGTCCAGGGGCGATGAATTTTGGAAGATACCTCTAGCTTCGCAATATGCATGGAAGGTTTCACTTTGAAAAATCGTTGCATTGTCAGATACAAGCACTTTAGGATACCCGTGAATTGAGAAAATTTGTTCAAGTAGTTTGATTGAGCTGGAACTGGATGGGGCTTCCTTTATTACCTTAATTTCAGTCCATTTGGATCTAGCGTCGACACACAATAGAAAATTATAGCCTTGAAATGGACCCGCATAATCAATGTGTATCCGCTCCCAGTTTTCCTCAGGAGGGTCCCATGGATGGACTGGAGCTTTTTTCGGGTTTGATCTGGTAAGTGCACAATTTTCGCAACCTCTTACAAGTCGTTCAATGTCCTTGTCTATGTGTGGCCAATAGACGTATCTACGTGCAAGTTGTTTCATTTTAGTTACACCAAGGTGAGTTTCATGCAATTCACTAAGGATATTAGGTCTGAGACTGGTTGGAATGTAGACACGATCTCCTCGAAACACCATTCCGTCAACCAATGTAAATTCGGAGTCCACTGAACTGGTAAGAAGCTCATGTTGAATCTTCGATAGAACTGGATCGTTTCTTGTTTCCTGCTTTATAGTTGAAGCAGTTACTTGTTCGTCAGATATATTGAAAACATGTTGCTCACATATTTGGTTAACTTCATGACCAATTGCTTCATCGATAGTACAGTGTATCTGCTGGAGTGGGGCTCTTGAGAGACAGTCAACATTTTTATTTTCATTGCCAGGTTTGAATTTCAGTGTGTAGTTGAAACCAGATAGGTATGACGCATATCGAAGTAGACGAGCAGATGTCATGTGTGTGAGGGCTTTGTTGTGTTAAAATATCCTTGAAATCGGAGCATTATCTGTCACTAAAGTAAAATGGTTTCCAAAAAGATAATAGTAGAAATGTGACACGCCGAAAATGATCGCAAGACTCTCACGGTCTAGTTGGCTGTAATTTCTTTCGGAAATGGTCAATGACCGTGAGGCGTATGCTATTGGCTTCTCATTTCCTTGAACATTGTGACTAAGCACTGCAGCTACTCCTGTTGGGCTAGCGTCTGTAGTTAGAATAAGTGGCAATGTGGGGTCGAACGGCACCAGAACTCGATCACTGCATAGCTCATGTTTAATCTTTAAGAATGCAGCTTCACAAGCTGATGTCCACTCCCATTTTGCTTTCTTCTGCAGCAGACATCGTAGAGGGTATGTTGTTGTCGATGCATCAGGCATAAAACGTGAATAGTAGGATACTAGACCCAAAAAACGTTTAACTTCATCTGTGTTTGAAGGACGGGGCATCTGCTGGATTGCTTGTACTTTGGCTGGATATTTACTGATTTTATTGTACTCTACAACTCGTCCTAGATACTCGATTCGCTCTTGAAAGAATGAGCACTTTTGTTTGTTCACATGTAGGTTGTAGTCTGAAAGTCGCTGGAGGCAGGCTTGAAGATTTTGCTTGCATTCTTCGATTGTCAATCCATGGACGATAATGTCATCGAAATATGACTCTGTTTTGTTCAATCCCTTCAGTATCTGTGATAGAATACGATTAATCTCTGAGGTGCAGTCTTTATGCCGAAACTGAGTCTGTGTACCAAATACGTCCCTCGATGTGTAGACATGGTCTGTATTTTACTTGATTCTTCATCAACCTGGAGATGCAAATAAGCTTTGTACAGGTCAAGCTTACAAAAATATCTTGAATTGCGTAAACTGTCGAGTACATCGTCGATTCGCCTTATAGGGTGATTTGCTTGAATAAGACGCTCGTTGACGCCACACTTGTAATCTACACATAAGCGAACTCCGCCGTCTGCTTTAGGGATGACAACAAGTGGTGATCCCCAATCACTGGTTTCCACAGGTGATATTATTCCTTGTTCTTGAAGTGAGCCTAATTCCTTATTGACTTGGTCAAGCAAAGCATGTGGAACATTACGCTCCCTGGTAAAAATAGGTTTAGCACCATTTCTAAGTTGTAGTGATACTTTAAAATTAGGCACGCATCCTATTTTCTCTTCGAAAATGTCATGAAACGTGTTGAAAATTTCATCATTAGAAGTCATTGGTTGTAACTGGAGGGTTGAAGAAGGTCGATTCATGTCAGATTCTAATTGGGACAGTTCAATATCCAAAGCTCTGATCCCTTGACGTCCCAGGAGCGCATCATGTCCTTGTGGAACAATGTGAAGTTCTTCTTTAATGTGTTTTCCATTGTAAGAAACGTCAATTTTCACCTTGCCTTCAGGTTGAATCACGTTGCCGGAGTATGATCGAAAAGCAATAGTGGTTTTCTCCAGTGGAATTCCTAGGTTAAGATTCTCGAAGTCATTGCTGGAAAGTAGAGAGAACTTTGCGCCAGTGTCTACTTCAAAACGTTGAGGCTTTCCATTGAGTAGCACAGTAATCATGTATTTGTCAGAATCATTTTTCATTTCGAACAAGTCTACCACATTTGGTTGTTGGTGAACAGTTTCGACTCTCTTGAGGCCATAGTCAAGTGAAGATGCTGAGACCTCCACAGGGGCAAAATTCTGTATGCTATGTGTCGAACTAGAGGAGCTGGACTTCTGATTTTTCATGCTTGTAGAAATGCAGACCTTGGCTAGGTGTCCTTGTTTATTACATTTATTGCACTTGAGTTTTGTCTTGTCGACTCGGCACTCGGACGCTTGGTGATTTTCCTTTCCACAACGAAAACAAAGGTTTTCAATGCCAAGAGATTTATAATCTGGCTTTCTAGAATGAGACCTGGAACGACGTTGATTATACAACTTAGTTGAGCGGCCATTAGAGCAAGATCGCTTAGATGAATTTGATATTTTGTTTACTTCATCATGTCCATTGAAAGTTGTTTTGCTTGAATTTCACCGCTGGCCAAGCTCCCTTGACTCAATCTTGGAAGCTTCTAGTGCAATTGCCTTCGAAATTATTCCTTCAAAAGTGGTTTCATTTGATTGCAAAATTTGTTCTCGGAGCCAATCGCCCCGCAGACCTCGAATAAATTGTGCTCTAAGAAAAACTTCTCCAATTGAAACTGATTGATTGCATTGACATTGGACCGTGAATTCACATTCAGCCATATCACGTTGAAGAGATGCAACAAATTCAGATATAGATTCACGTTCTTTCTGAAAAATGTTCAAAAAATAATGTTGGGAAACTACAAAATTTTTCCTTGGAATTAACAATTGTTTGAAACACTTAACTAGTTCGTCATATGTAAGAGATTTCATTTGTTTCTCGGGACCTAAGAAAGAAGCTAAATTGTTATAATGTTCACTCCCGATTGAAGCACACAAAAGTTGACTTATTTTCGTGGGGTCGGTTAGTCCTTTCATAGTGTAGTAATTTTCAAATCTCTCGAGGTAGCATGTAAATTTTTCTTTTCTTTGATCAAAATTCTCGAAAGGAGATATCGTACAGTAATTGATAGAAGGCTTGGTTTCATCTCTGTTTTTATTGACAGCTTCTAGGACTTGTTGAATTAGAATACTCTGTTGCCTTTGTTGTTCTTGAAATACACCCAAAAATGTACTAAATTGTTCTTCATTCATTTTAAAACTGAAATAAATGACTGGATAAAAGAGTAAAAGATCGAAATTATTACAATTGAACTGATTGAATGTTGATTTGAACTATTATGGCAATAGGCACACGTAAAAAGATTTTTTTAATCGTCGCCAATCTTTTTTTATTATTGTTGTAAACTTGGTAGCCGGTGTTGAAGGTGTTGTAATAAATACATTATAGCACGCACAAGATTCCACGTGTATACCTATTTTTGTAATTATAACTAATATAGAAAAGAAAACAGCACTTGAAACACTAATTGAATACTTTAATAACATTCTAGAAACAAACTGTAAACATTGAATTAAAATGTAATCCTTGGAAAACAATACCATATGATTAGTAATAATAAAGAGTTTAATCATATGTGTGACATAGAGTCACCACAGAAACTATTTTACTCTTTAATTCATTATAGTCAACAAAAAAACTTGTAATATTTTGCTTACGCTTCGCAACAAAATCATAGTTTACTAAACAAGCTATTGATCGATGATCGGTTACCTTAGATTCAATTACTGACACTTTACTTACATTTTGTGATCTAGATCTAAACAAAATATGGTCTATACAAGTAGAAGAATCACCTTGAACTCTAGTATCAATATCAATAAGTTGTTCGAACCCTAAACTTGAAAGGCTATCTAAGTAAACATCAGTTTCCCCATTATCAAGCTTGATATTAATGTTAAAATCCCCTAAACAAATTACATCAAAGCATTTTATTTGAGACAAAAGTTGTGACAAATTCTCTATGACAATCTTTACATCGTAATACCTTAATACCTTAATACCTTAATACCTTTATTGAAATGGCGACCTAACTCAATAGGTAGTTTAAAGCCAAGTATGAATGAGGGATGAGTGTAGGATGATTGTGGCGCGATCTTGTAGTCTTGTTACTGACTAAGGCCGACATTCTCCTTAGACAGGACTGTTAATTCATAGCCCAACAGCCAATGGTATCTAGGGACCTACAGTTTAACGTGGGATCCGAACCACAATTTCAACCTCCCATATACGAATTGGTCTAATTATGAGGATGGTACTTATGGATGAACTAGTATTAACTAGTGCGGACGTTAATCCCCACCAGGGAATATCGCATCCACAAGCCATCGCTCATAACTATCCATCAGATGAATGCCATCTATACAACCCAAGAATATAAAAAGAGAAACGCTTTGAATTACATGATATTAGAACAGTGTCACACCCATCAATAAAACAATCACACAAAACAGAGGGTATAGAGTTACGAACATTAACAAAAACACCACTGCTGCGCACATTTGGATTACAAGATGCAAACATATTATACTCATTAATACTATAAAGTGCAGCCTCATCATTATTGACTAACCATGCCTCTGAGAGAATAATTACTTGAGGCTTATTTGCCATACAATTTAGAAAAGAAGTAAACGTATCAGTTTTTATTTGCACTTCTAATGTTTTGATGCCAAAAAAGAATTCCTTTTTCATCACCAAAAAAATTTTTTAACTCTTCTAAATTATCAATTAGAGTAGCAGAACTCATAAGCTTCAATTTAAAAAAATCTGCTTGTTTTTATTCCTTTTAAATCAGAAAAACAAAAAATAAAAAACTCCAAAAATACAGTTATTAATCTAACTAGTGGAGTGTAGGGGCAAAGGCCCCTAAAAATGAAAATGATGATGTCTTCAAAAATAAGTTTCAATCCATCACCTCCTTACTGTATTACTGTATTTTTCTCAAGCTGTAGTGTGAATTTACACGTTTGGGTTTTCTAATAAAATATTTACTAATCTTGATGAACCCTTTTTGGCGGTATCAGATCAGTACATTACCAATAATTTCCCCTGTATTAAAATACAGTAGTCTTTATTGTGGAAATAAATATTGCACTATTATACTCCCAAACGTGGTATAAATAGTTTTAGCCTTAAACATGTTCATGATGAGTTTCTAACTCAAATAAATGAAATATTTTAATACAACATAAGCCCATTAATACTGTACACTCCTTCACCCTGGACCCCTGTGCCCCTCAATCCCTCACACTCCCCGTGCTCCCGTTCACCTCTCCAAACCCGTGTTTCCTATACCCCTTATGCCCCTGTGCCCCCCATTCTCCCGTGCCCACATGCCCGCAGCCCCCGTGGCCCCCGTGCCCCTACGTTCCTCATTCCTCCCTAGTAGCCCCCCATTCCCAACCAACTTCCGTGCCACCAATGTCTCTAGTAGACCCTACCCCTTTTTCCCCCATTCCATTGCCCCCATACTCCCTTACCCCATGCCCACTATTGACCCCGTGCACCCTATTTCCTTATGCCCCCTTATCCCAGTGCCTCCGACAACCCTCGTGTCCCCAAGCCCCCACATCCACGGTACTCCCCTGCCCACATGCTCACCCATCTTATCCGTGGTCCACATCCTCTCTATGGCCCCTAAGCCTCCCCAGTGCCCTCATGTCCATCTGCCCCCCCCCCCCCCCCCCCTTGCCTCATGACACCGACGCCCCTAGTGCTCTTTGTGCAGCCGCAACACCGTGCCACAGTGCATCCCCATGACTCCCCAGAGTGCCCCGCACCCCCTACCATCCATGCTTTGGTTCCCTCATGCTCACCATTCCTCCCTGTGCTATGTCGCCCATTCACCCACCGTGCCCCTTATGCCTTCTTGTCCAACGTAGAACGATTGATACATTGTTAGTTTTAGCACACTATCATTTACATGAAAAGCTCCCCGTCCCTATGGATTAACGGGAAAGACAGTTAACCATTATACCAACCTTTCCACGTCTAAACCAAGTTTATTTTTTATTTTCATGGTGATTATACAAATCATTCTACTCCTGTTTCCTTAATGACATAGATGGGGTCATGAAGATGAAATCTCCTGAGAATCCGTAATCGGTTCATGACTATTAGTGTTCTCCTTTTTTATATTGCATTGCCAATTAACAAAAGTTATAACTATGTGGTTATCTTAACTCAAAATATCTGCTCAATAACCAGCTGAGTTTATGATAAAACACTGGAACATCTGCTTAATCACACGTGTAGGTCTAAAAATGTTCTTCCCATTAGATTAACATTGGAACTTCAAGGTCCGATGGGGCGAAGCCCAGGTAACTTTTGGGAATTCTAGTATTTTTCCTTGCGTCCTTGGACCTCAAGCTATAAAATGAGCCATCATACGTTACTCTACCTTTTTTCTAATTCGAGATATTTCGTGGGGACCGATTCGCTTACGGAATTATATATGTAGATAAGAATCAATTATTAATTTGTAAATTTAGAAAAACTTTATTGTGTTGTTAAATAAAAAGAATAATAAATAAAAAAAAAAAACTTATATCATTAATGAAAAATACATAGGAATTCTATAAATAAATAGCAACTAAGATTTAATAAAATAAGTGTTTTGAACAGTGTGATGTGGGAAGATAGCGAAGGCAGCACCTAGTAGATCTATTGGCAGAGTCCAGTAGCTGAGTCCAGAGCTGTACTGTGACCTTGTAGATAAGCAGCTTGTATCTGCAACCTTGTTTGCTCGTTTGCTGTTGTAGCTTGTTTGTAGACGGCATGTTGAGGATTGTCCATACACCAACCCGGAAAACATATTGCAAGTCTGTCTGTTACTTGAAAAATTAAATTCTGTCTGTCCATCTGTTGTTTAAAATTTAAAACAACTTTACTTAACCTTTGCCAAATCTTCCAAGCTGGTAATTTTAATTGCTCTGCTGTCCTTGTCTTTTCTCAAAAATATTTTAGAGTTCATAATCCACAGAAACTGAAAGTTTTTTTCATTTTTTACAGTTTTCGCCTCATAAAATAACTTTTTGTAGAAAGGAGTTAGGTGATCATTGACACAAATGTTGTGCACAGGGACACTTTGGGCCACGATGGTAGATTTAATTTTTTTCCTTTTTAGCTTTTTTTAAAAAGCTGTCCCGTTTTTGCCTGTTACTAAATTGAACAACAATAGGGCGAATCTTTTTGGTACTATTGCCACTTACAGGAAGTCTGTGTGCAGCCTGTACGTCGCTTTGTATGTCGACAGGCTCTTTAATGGCAGTAGCTATTTTGCTAACTACATCAAATACATTTTCATTTTGCTCTTCAGGAACACCTTCAATCTGTACATTTAATTTACGCCCATACTTTTGTAACTCTTCTAGTTGATTTTTCAGTAAACTAACTTCTTTGCTAAGCTTTTGGTTTTCATCAACTACTTTTTTATTATTTTTTTCCAGATCACCTACTTGTTTATCTAAAGCCTCTATTTTCTTGACAAAATCATCAATTTTATCTGAGCAATAATTTACAGATCTTTCTAGATCTGATAGTGTTCCACCAAATTCCTTAAATTTCCTATCAATAGCATTATGCACTATTTTTTCAATTCTCTTCTCAATATTCTCAAAAAAATTATCTGGTAATTTACCTGAGATATCCTGCTGCTCAGATAGTGAGGAAACACTTGACACACTTCCAGAGTCTTTTTTTAAATTTCTACATAACACACAACAGTAAGTTTCACGCCTTGAGTTTCCCATCTGTCGCCAAGACTTCTCAGCTACACCGGCACATGCATAATGTAATTTACAGTCACTAACAGAACATTTCACAAAGTCATTTTCTGCTGGCAAATCCTGACCACAAGATGAACACAAGTTCATCTTGAGGAAATAGCACAAATAACAGAGGCAGGAGAACAAGCAAAACAGGTCTGCACTGCCTGGCTGCCAGACTGAGACTGTAGATGAGCAGAATCACTCTAATCACAGCAGAATCACGCTCTCCAGGGGTATGCCCCACAGGCTATCAAAGTTCCAATGTTAATCTTATGGAGAAAGGAGAATTGAATGAATCATTATACAGCTGTTGTAAAAACAACTTATTAGGAAGTTAGGAAGAACAGATGTTTAGTTCTAAAATGTTTTTAAGCTTCTTAGGTCCAGATCAACTGAAATTTTGATCAAATTTCGATCAGGAGGCGATCTTTAGTTATTTTTATTTAATGCCAAATCTATATCTATAAAAGAGGAAGTATGTATATATATTTATATATATATATGTATGTTGCCTATAGACTCCGAAACCGCTCAACAGATTGAAACGAAACTTTCAGGCATTATTAAGCATTATTCAAGGATGGTTTGTGTGAAGTTTAGTGCAAATCTGTCCAAAGGGCTCTGACCCAGAGGGCATACAATGGTGCAGTGTCAGGTTTTAGAAATTTAGTGTTTACAAAATGAACTGATGTAATTAAAAAATTTGAAAGTTTCATTCAAGCAGATGCTTATAATCATAGAAGTAACCAGGTGTGAGGTATAATGTTGATGTTTGTGTTGTCTTTCTGGCTCCGCCCTACGGAAGCTCACAATTACACTAAAAACCTACAGGTGGTGAAATTTGACATGGACGATTCTCTTTCACCATAGGTGCACCATAGATCCATAGGTTTTGCAAATATAGTTTTTTAAGCACTTTAGGGCTCCGCCTCACTGGACATTGAAATTACTTTAGGACCTCCGGAGCTGAAATTTGACATGGACGATTCTCTTTGCTCATAGGTACTCAATAGGGAACGATTTTGCAAATATGGTTTTTAAGCTCTTTAGGGCTCCACCCCACTGAACTTCAAAATTACTTTAGGGCCACCGGGGTTGAAATTTGATGGACGATGCTCTTTACCCATAGGTACTTACTAAGAAACGGTTTTCCAAATATAGTTTTTTAAGCTCTTTAGGGCTCCACCCCACTGGACTTCAAAATTACTTTAGGGCCACCGGGATTGAAATTTGATGGACGATGCTCTTTACCCATAGGTACTCACTAAGAAACAATTTTGCAAATATGGTTTTTGAGGTTTTTAGGGTTCTGCCCCATTGGACTTCAAAATTACTTCAGGGCCACCAGGGTTGAAATTTGACATGAACGATTCTCTTTGCTCATAGGTACTCACTAGGAAACAGTTTTGCAAATATAGTTTTTTTAAGCTCTTTAGGGCTCCACCCCACTGGACTTCAAAATTACTTTAGGGCCACCGGGGTTGAAATTGGATGGACGATGCTCTTTGCCCATAGGTACTCACTAAGAATCGATTTTGCAAATATAGTTTTTTAAGCACTTTAGGGCTCCGCCTCACCGGACATTGAAATTACTTTATTACATCCGGAGCTGAAATTTGCCATGGACGATTCTCTTTGCTCATAGGTACTCTCTAGGAAACGGTTTTGCAAATATAGTTTTTTAAGCTCTTTAGGGCTCCACCCCACTGGACTTCAAAATTACTTTAGGGCCACCGGGGTTGAAATTTGATGGACGATGCTCTTTACCCATAGGTACTCACTAAGAAACAATTTTGCAAATATAGTTTTTGAAGCTTTTTAGGGCTCTGCCCCATTGGACTTCAAAATTACTTCAGGGCCACCAGGGTTGAAATTTAACATGGACGTGCCTCTTTGCTCATAGGTATTCACCAAGAAACGGTTTTGCAAATATAGTTTTTGAAGTTCTTTAGGGCTCCGCCCCACTGGGCTTCGAAATTACTTTAGGGCCACCGGGGTTGAAATTTGACAGACGATTCTCTTTACTCTTAGGTGCTTACTAAGAAACAGTTTTGCAAATATAGTTTTTAAGATCTTTAGAGCTCCGCCCCACTGGACTTTAAAATCACTTAAGGGCCACCGGGGTTGAAATTATATGGATGATTCTTTTTGTTCATAGGTGCTCACTAAGAAACGGGTTTGCACTTATCGTTTTTAAGCACTTTAGGGCTCCGCCCCACTGGACTTTAAAATTACTTTAGGGCCACCGGGGTTGAAATTTTAATGTACGATTCTTTTTGTTCATAGCTACTCACTAGGAAATGGTTTTGCAAATATAATTTTTAAGCTCTTTATGGCTCCGCCCCACTGGACTTTAAATTACTTTAGGGCCACCATGGTTGAAATTTTACTTGGACATGCCTCTTTACTCATAGGTACTCACCAAGAATTGTTTTGCAAATATATTTTTTAGTAGGGCAGTGCTCCACTGGACTTTAAAATTAATTTAGGGCCTCCGGGGTTGAAATTTGACATGGACGTGCCTCTTTGCTCATAGGTGCTCTTGCATTTGCAATTACGATCACTAAGATACAAGGCAAACTTTGACTATTTGGGTTTAAATTTGCAAAATGCCTGTTTATCCTTTGGCCTTACGGTAATATTAATATACTTACTTTCTATGCCATTGACTTTTTTTGTTATATTAAAAAACTTTAAACTTAACTTATCTTTTTTTGTTATATTAAAATAGCTTTATTTATGTAAACAACTTAATGTGAGCGCAGCAACGCGCGCCGGGTAACTGCTAGTCTATATCTATAAAAGAGGAAGTATGTATATGTATAAATATATATGTATGTTGCCTATAGATTCCGAAACCGCTGAACAGATTGTAATGAAACTTTCAGGCATTATTAAGCATTATTCGAGGATGGTTTGTGTTAAGTTTGGTGCAAATCTGTCCAAAGAGCTCTGACCCAGAGGGCATACAATGGTGCAGTGTCAGGTTTTAGAAATTTAATGTTTACAAAAGTAACTGCTGTAATTAAAAAAATGAAAATTTCATTCAAGCAAATACTTATAATCACAGAAGTAACCAGCTGTAAGGTATAATGTTTATATTCATGTTGTCTTTAGGGCTCTGCCCCTCAGAAGCTCAAAATTACATAATCGCCTACATGTGTTGAAATTTGACATAGACGATTCTCTTTGTTCATAGGTACTCTCACTAGGAAACGGATTTGCAAATATAGTTTTTAAAGTTTTTTAGGACTCCGCCCCACTGGACTTCGAAATTACTTTAGGGCCACCAGGGTTGAAATTTGTTGGACGATTCTCTTTGCTCATAGGTGCTGACTAAGAAACGGTTTAGCAAATATAGTTTTTTAAGCGAATTAGGGCTCCTCCCCACTGGATATAAAAATTACTTTAGGACCTCCGGAGCTGAAATTCGACATGGACGATTCTCTTTGCTCAAAGGTACTCACTAGGAATCGATTTTTCAAATATAGTTTTTTAAGCTTTTTAGGGCTCTGCCACCACTGAACTTCAAAATTACTTTGGACCTCCGGGGTTGAAATTTGACATGGCCAATTCTCTTTGCTCATAGGTGCTCATTATGAAATTGTTTTGCCAATAGTTAGTTTATAGTTTTTTAGGAAATTTAGGGCTCCGCCCCACTTGACTTCAAAATTACTTGTGGGCGTCCGGGTTTATTATTTGACATGGACATGTCTATTTTCTCATACGTACTCACCAAGAAACGGTTTTGCAAGTACTGTATAGTTTTTGAATCTTTTTATTGCTCCGCCCCACTGGACTTTAAAATTACTTTAGGGCCACTAGGGTTGGACTTTGATGGATGATTCTGTTCGTTCATAGGTCCTCTCTGAGAAATGGGTTTGCAAATATAGTGATTGAAGCTTTTTAGGGCTCCGCCCCACTGGACTTTGAAATTATTTTGGGGCCACCAGGGTTGAAATTTGACATGGACTTGCCTCTGTGCTCATATGTGCTCTTGCACTTATCAATAAGGTACAAGGGCAATCTTTGACCATTCCGGGTTTAAATTTAGAAAATGCCTGTTTTTCCTAGGCCAGTTTTACGTGGTGTGCTTACGAGTTGGTATGCCTGAAAATTTTTACACTAAATCAAAAGACAAAAACTATTAATTATCCTTTGGCCTTACAATAAAATTAATATACTTAATTTCTATTTAATTGACTTTTTTGTTATATTAAAAAAACTAATAAAATAACTTTATTTCTGCAAACAAATTAATTTGAGCGCAGCAACGCGCGCTGGATAACTGCTAGTGAAATAATAAAAGTAACTGAAGATAAATCATAACAGATTCGAAAATGCAGTATCACATTGACTACTGATTTGACACCTTTGGCGGGAATTTGGTGAGTAATAGTAATATTGATTAATGGTGTCGAGGCTTTGAATATAACATCAAATTAGCCCTCTACTCTTTAGATTGAAACTTTTCATCCTTAATCAGATTCGCTGATATTTTCCTAATTCAAGACTTCCTCATCAGATTCTGACTAGCTTTCGGATAAGAGCTCGTCAAAGGGCCGAGAATATGCCAGCTTAAATATGCAAGTATTCAATGTTGCCTCTTAGCTCAAAAAAAAAAAAAAAAAAAAAAAAAAAATATGGATGGACTTATATTTAAAGATTTCTTCTGTCTTTTGGTCTGGTTTTAATTTGAGTTTGAAATACAGTTAATAAAAGTAACAAATTACGGTAGTTTTATTTTTATGCTAAACAAAAGATATTGAGCAGAAATCTTTAAAAATATTATTGATCTTACCATCTTCCATCAAACTTGCGTTTATTTCCTCAGGGTACATAGTTAGTCATTACATACCAGGTCAAATTTTCCTTTCTCTGAATAATAATTATTACTTTAATTAAACTCTTTTTGTAATGTTCAATAAAATTAAATTTATAAAAAAAAAGAAAATTATATATACCAGGGACACCTGAGTATGTTGATCTAGAGGGACCTGAGACAGTGCGAGTATGTTGATCTAGCACCAAAGTACCAAGTACCAAAGTACCAAGTACCAAAGTACCAAGCTAACTAGTGAGGAATTGCAAAAAACTCAATCTTCTCTAAACTTAATAAAAATTATAAATACCCGGACCTGAGTATTTATGTCGATCAAGCACCAAAGTAAAATGCTAGTGGGGACCATATAAAATTTTTAAAACCCATTTTATCATCATTTTAACATCTTTTCAGTATAATAATTAATTGAAAAAAGACAACTCAATCTTCCCTAAATTGAATAAAGCTTTTAATACCCAGTTTTTGGGTACTAGTAGTGTGTTTTTGGGAAGGCTGGGACGTGACGTCATCACGATGACGTCAGCAGTGATGACGTCATCAATGACGTCACTAATGACGTCACTAATGATGTCATATGACGTCACATGACGTCACACCTATGACGTCATGGTGACGTCATTACCGCTGACGTCATCATGATGACGTCACTGACGTTAATTAGGTCAAGGTCACTCAAGAATACAAAAAATTTTTTTTTTTTTTTGCACTTTTGCGATTCCTCAAAATATGGTGAGAAATTGAAACTTCTCGAGGAATCACAAAAGTGCAAAAAAAAATATTTTTTTTTATTCCCTAGCGATCAGACTCTAGACCTAATATATCCGTCAGGGGTCATTGACCCGTCCCAGCACCCCCACTTGAAAAAAAAAATAAATTTTTTATTTTACTTACCCACCGAGACACTGAGAGCCGAAGAATAATTTCTTCAAACACCCGACAGTGCGACAAACGACACGCGACCCGAACAGCACCGCGTCCGAAGACGTACTGACTTGGGCGCAGGCGGTTACCCAGGTACCCGGCTCAGTGGTGGGGATAAGGAGGTGGTGGGGGTAAAGTGGTCAGAAGGAAGAAAAATTTAATTTTTTACAAACAACTCGTCCCAGCCGGTCCTTTACCGGACCTCCGTAACTCGGATTGGAAATATTTCCTGAGAAATATTTATTTTTTATTCTTTCTCAGGTGATCTTGGAACTTGTGAAATTTCAATCAAACTAAATGGAAAAAAAAAAATTTTTTTCTTATTTGAAACTTTGCCTAAAATTTAAGAATTGTTAGATATTTGGTTAAATAGTTAAATTTGAACTCAATATAAGTAAATTGAGTAAAGAAAAGTGAGATGTGCACACCACAAGAGTTGAACAGCAACTGAGCAAGTCTCTCCGTGTATCCGAGGTACTCGGCAGGGTGGTGGGGATAAGGAGATGGTGGGGGTAAAGTGGTTAGATGATATGAAAAAAAAAAATTTTTTTTTTTTGCAAACTATACAACTGAGTTTGTTATTCGGCAATTGGCATAAGAAAGAAAAAATATATTTTTTATCCACATTGCTCAACATGTTCAAACGTGTTCAAGGTCAACCATTTGAAGTTTTAAAAAAAAATTTTTTTATTTTATTTACAAAAATCCTCCTTCATCCCCATATGTGCTGTCCGGACTTGTGCTTGATGTTGTCGAAGAATTTTCTTCACAGCAACATGTTCCTTGTGTATTTTGGACTACCCCTTCTGCTTCATCCATACTGTCGTCGATGGTTGGACAGTCGTATTCCAATTCCATTTTAATTACCATCCCTGGATTTTGAAGTAGCCGCATGTGCAATTTTTCATAAATTTCTTTTAGGTATTGAAGGTTGTCAACAAGTAATTCCCACTTCATTGTATCGTGTAACCTCTAGCGTAGCTGAGTTGGAAATGAAGCAAGTCTTGCTTGCAGGATTGGTATTTTGGAATTGTGGTGGTGGGGGTAATTGATACAACCAGACAGGTTGAGACATGTTCAAGGTCAACCATTTGGAGTTTTAAAAAAGAAAATTTTATTTACAGAGTAGTGTTGAAAACTGGCAATTTGGCTGCTTTATCTGAACACCCAATGCATCTTAGGCAGTATACAACTGCGTATACCAAGTAGAAGAAGATTGCAATCAATAAGGCCAAGATCATGAAGAGATCTAATTTTAAAATTTTCTGAAGTAGCATATGGTCCTTCCTGATCCGTCTTTCTTCCATCCTTCTTTCCATCATCTCCACTAGATCCACATGCTGGCATCTCCTCCTCCCCAGGCTTTCCGCTTCATCGGCCTCATATATTGGTGGTGGAACATCCATGTTTGCAGCTCGAAAGATGAAGATGTAATGAAACACATTGGTGCTACATCTCAGGTCTCCCAGAGGAAAAGTGGTGGGAGATGAGGTAGAATGGTGGGGGAATTTTGAATTTGAAAAAAAATATTATTTGAATATTTTTATTTAAGTTTACACGTGAACATGTTAGAACATGTTCAAGGTCATCCAATTTGTGTTTTTAAAAAATCCTATCTTGCTACAATACTGTAGCAAGATAGGTTTTTTATTTTGTTTTTATTTTATCATTCTTTTATTACAATACAAAAATATGCTTATTGAAGTACAATGAGGATACAAAATATAAATATTAGTCAGGAGAAATATTCCAAGTTTGGACTGGCTTGAGTCTTCATGGATGATCTGGAGGAGTAGGCTGAAGAAGTTGATGATGGTGACCTAGGCGGCTCGTCATCCCTGGGGACATGAGGGCATTTTGTGTTGCAAGCAAAAATTTGCATGTTCAATCGGTATCCCTGTTCGATTAGTGATTTAAATTCTTGAACAATATTGTTTAATTCTTCCATGTTTCTTACAAATACTTCTTCATAATTTGCACATTTTACAGTCAGAGCCATCTTGATGTTTTCCGTATGATGTCCAAAAGCGGAATGAATATTAGCATGGTCGTTTGAAGGTGGTATGAAATAGTGGTGGGGGGAAGTTGTTTACACGCTGTCTGATGAGAGGTGGTTAAATTTTTGCCAACTAAACACATTGATTGAACAAATGGTGCAAAGTTCTTTAGGCGTATGGTAACTTAAAACTGGAGCCACATGACCATATTGTAAACATCCATCATCTTGTAGGAATTGTGCCGGGTTGGATACAGCGGCCCTTCCACAACTTCGACAAAATTTTGTACCATCACCAAACTTGTACCAACCAAAAGTGTTGTAACCTCTGTTGTCTAGCTTGTACTGTTTGATAAAAATTTTAATTTGTTGAGGAGCGTTGGATCGTAAAGTATGGCTAAATAGCTGTTGATCTTCAATAATTTTTCTTACACAAAGCTCAAATAGGTTGCTCATCGTTTGACAGTTGCAATCAAACTGAACTTCTTTACAGTCTGTATGCTGGTAACCTGAAATGGTGGGGGAAAACACACACACACACACACACACACACACATATTGCTGTTTGAAAAAAATTTATGTTTAATTTGTGCAAAGGTCAAAGGTCAAGGTCACCCCAGAGCTTTAAAAAAAAGGCAACATATCAATATGTGAAATTTTTTTTTGTTTCACATATTGATATGTTGCCTTTTTTGTGTTTTTTTTTTGTTTTTTTTTTTTTGTTTTTTATCTTTATTTAAAACAGTACAAACAAGATTACATGACAAAAATATATATAGTTAAAAAAATACAAACAGATACAATAAAGAAAAAAATTATTTTTTTTTAACACTGCTGCTTGTCTGCGATGTGGATGGTAAGCTCGGTGGAGTTGCTGCCGCTGCATCCGTGGGACACCAAGTAGAGACATCCTGGTTGTATGGAGCGGAGATCTTCGTTTTGGAGTAGGTGTACAAATCTTTTGGGCAGGTAAATTTGGAATTTCGGCTCATCTCCCGGAGTGTATGGGGCTTCGCTCAAGCTGCAGCAGATTGCCTCGCCGACTGTAGTTTCCATCTTCTTCATGGTATGTATAATATAATGTTTTTCGTCCTTCAGCTCTGAACATTTTTTTACCGGCAAAATTGTAGACTTGGAGTGGGCGTTGAATTGTTCCACCAAAGTCTGCAGAAACTGGTTGGATGCCATGGTTGTTCTAGAGGTCCTCGCTGTCTTCTTGCTCTGAGATGTTGTCGTCTCGGAATCTCGAGTAATACTCGTGCCAGGTCTCGGTCTGCTCCTCGCTTTTATAATCGCCGTTACCCCCACCACCATCGCTGATTTTTCCATCTTGCAGGTAAGTCGCTAATTTTAAAGCGTTTTTTAACGCACAGTGCCTGTCCTTTTCATGTTCCACACTTTGTGTGCAAATACAAATGTTTTCAGCAATAAATTTAAAATTTTTATCTATTTGCACATCTTTAACTGGAGTAGATGTAAATTGTTCTATCCATCTTTTCTTTTCAAGTCCTTTTGTGTAAATATTAGTAAATCTGTTTGAAAATTGATGCATAATATGATACAAGTCTGAATAACTGGTAAAACCGTCATACCAATCGATGTGATGAAAATATTTCCAAGTCCATCGTTTGTTGTTGCGGCTTTGGTGGTTAGTGAAGAAAAAGAGCATGGTGGTTTAAATAAAAATGTGTAAGGAATATTTTTATCTAAATCGTAAAATACGAGTTCTTTAATTATAAACCGATCATCGTTACCACGAAAAGCTTGAAATTCAATAATACCCGGCTTGGACTTGATTTCTTCTTCCATGTCCATTTGAAAGGTCACCCGTCTATGCATCACGGTGTCAGAAGGTCAACTGTTTTCCACACCACGGTAGGCATTTATTTATGCCAGGCCGTACAGTTGAAGGCGCGTTGGTGTATATTTAACGTGGGCACCATCCCCGGTAGGCCTACACCCACAAAATTTTGAATTTTTTATTAAAAATTTTAAGTTTTTTATTAAAAATTTGCCAATTCAAGTGTAAAGTGTTGTGAAAAAATTAAAAATTTTACTTAACTTTCCATCTGGTCATTTTTGTTGTAGTCATTCTCATCACTTTGATCCTTTTCATCACTGAAATGTGTTTCTTCATCCGATTTTACAAAATTATTTTTTTCTTGCACATATTGTTCCAATTGTCTCCACATTTGAACTTCATGAGGAATTCTGTTGAATATTGAAGTGTCCACAGGTCCATACAAAATTGGTGCGTCCGGTTGTTTGTCCAAAGTGTCTGTTAAATAATCTTTAATAATTGAACTGGAGAATACTAGCTGTCTTAAATATCTTGTTATCGGTTCCGTTGCACATGTTAAAATAAAAAATTCTTCTCTGTTCAGTTGAATTTTTATGTCATGTTTGGTCGTATCTCTGAATCTCATTTGATGTTCACCTCGGTGTTTAATAATATCAATTTCCAAGTCTGAATCCAATAGTCCTACTTTTGTTTTCCTGCCAAACATGTTGCTATTAAAGTAACATTCCAACAAATGGAGGTGTTTCATAAAAGATTCCCATGCATTGGCTGTAAACAAAATCATTTTTGTTCCGTGAGTTAAAATTACTGTAGGTGAATAGTCGGTTGATTTCATAACTCCAATTAAAACACTTTTATCCAAACTTGAAGAGATTGGATAAAAAATTCTTAAAAATACTTCCATCAAAATATTTGGTGAAATATTTTCTTTCACATTCCTTCTCCTCTTGAACAAATATTTTTTCTTTTTACCTTTTTCTTCTTCTTGATTTGTGACGTGTTGCTGTTCATTCATGTCCAAAAATTCTGAAATTTCTTTTTCTATATCGCATTCCGTTGTACCACTTGTAGAAGCCATATTGAAGATGATGCTACCCATACGACGTCAGGCAACAAACTGATCAGGAGCGGCCTGCACGCTCCGCTTTTATACTCGCGGAATGTAACAAAACCGGTTTTTTTACAATACATTTTTAACAATTCCAGTTAGAGGTGTGTATGTTACAATTTTATCATGTAGAATTAAACAGTATGCAGTTGTATTTGCAGGTATAGCTGCATTAAACTCCATTTCAATCTTTATGTCAACACTTGATGATTTTACTGATTCATTTTGTTTAGAACAATCAATTACAACTATTGTGTAACCATCTAAGTATTCTTCTGGTGATAGTAAAGGTGTATTTGTTTTACCGTAATATGAATTTTGGAATCTCGCATACATATCGTATAATATACTGTACTTTTTATTATTAAATGACACATTCAAATTGTCGTAGGGGAAAAATTGTGAATTCAAATAAACTTTAATATTTTTTAAGTTGCAATGATCAAATTTGCCTGCATGTTTTGTGATGCTGTCTCTCCTATCTGTTTGTAAACCAAATATAATATACCTGGCTCGTTCTACGTAATTAGATGTTTTAACAGTCCAAGTGTGACGATCCGTAGTTGGCAAGCTTGGATGTTCATGGAATTCCCAACTTCTAAAAGGAATTACAATATCACGATCAGCCTTTAACTTTCTTAATAGTAGCATTCTATGTTCGTCAGCTAATTTAACATGTGGAACTCTCCATACAATTTTGTCTAATGTTAATTTCCATTCTAGATTTGCATCCGTTGTACCATCTGGAGCTTTAATAATGTCTTTATCGTTAGAAGATCTCAACAAAACTAATTCTTGTTTAACATTTAATATTATTTTTCTATAATCTTCAGCAAATCCAAGCAACAAACGTAATGGAATATGAAAATCAAAATATCCCTTTGTATTCGGAGTGATTGTGTCATGTTCAGGTAAAACCCATCCGGCTGGTTGAAGTAAATTGGTTTCATTAGGTGATATTGATGTTACCCCCTTTAAAGTTGTTGCAATACCTACTTTTTTAGTGGAATCAACTGTTACACCTGATATTTCATATCTAATTTCATCAAACAGGAAAGCCATAGGGTTATTTATAAATGGAACTGTTGTACCTACACTATTGTCCTTTTTTGTTACTTTTCCTTCGATATACAAGTAACTTTCACATGGTAGTGTGTAAATGTCTTGATGTTGTATAGGAATACGAATTTCATCGTTATTGTTCAATTTTGATGAAGTGTAAGGGTTGTGGGTGTGATATTCTTTTTCCCATAGGGTTTCGTCGAATGTCGGACCCTGCGCTATATCCAGTATATCCATAATCGGTTAATTTTAAACCAATCTTTTCTAAGAAACGAATGTTCTCGCGTGTTAACTCCTCCACAGCTGAAGAGCTACTAATGCGGTTTCCCGTAGGTTGTCCACTTTTAAATGATAAACCCATGATTTTTGTATTAAAGTGTCGATTTTAAATGTAATCTAACTGTAATTGGCTCTTCTCGGAAATCTATCAAGTTACCGTCTTGATCCAATACGTTCAACACGATGTCTGAAATGAAAGTGGTGTTCAACGGCAGATATACTAGGTTTTGTGGCTTTTCAACAATTTTAAATCCTGGAGGTACACTCGGGTAAAAAGTATGTAGTATATGAGTATTTGCTCCATCTCTGTAAGCTCCTTGTATAATGTTACAAGTTATATCTATACTATTGACTTTTAGTATAGTTACAGTTTGTTTACCGGAATGTGTTTGATTTGGTTCTAAAATTGGCCCATCTTTGGGAAATCCTAACAATTCACCGATTGAATGTTCCTGAGTAAAATCTATATAATATTTGGAGTTAATTTCAGCTTTCATCGTATTGTTATTACCTTTTAATGTTATATTGTCTTTTCCCATTTTATTTTGCAAAAATTCATTAATATGATCAATTTCATAAGAACCTGTGGGTAAACTGCAAACTTCTAAGTCTGTAAACTTCCCACTGGCATCTTTTCCTTTATAATAATGCAATAAGTTATTTTTATCTTCCGTAACATTGGGAATAGAGTTGTAAGTTGTAAAATCTAACAGTGCCGCCTCCCAAAATCTTCCTTTTTGCAAGCGTAAAGCTGGGAAAAGGATACTTCGTAAAGTGGACGATTTTCCTGTTAATGATACCGTATAGGAAGACATCTCAATTGTGACTGATACTTTTAGCTAGGAATTCCAAACATAAATGGCCGCATATTAAAGTGTTATCGGGTTGTTCTCTTTTATAGTTGTAATATATGTTTTTAGCAGATTTAAAGTAACGCTCAAGTTCTTTAGGTGGTGGTAAATTGCCAAAACTATCAAAGTAATATATATTTTCACCTAATTTCTTATAACAAACCCAATGAGTGCCAGGACCTTCAGAATTGTCTAAATTTACAATACCGGTTTCGTTTTTCCACATTTTAACTGGTAAATCATCTTTCATAAAGACACCGCGAAAAAAAGGTATTTTTAAACATGAAATGTATTTAAATAATTCGATATTTGTTAACGCTTTATGTGGTATTACTAATTGATTTCTTTTATTTAATATGCACGATATGGTCTTAGGTATAGACCTGCCCCGTTTTTTACCATTGACCATACTGTTGGTTTTTTATTACCCTTTCTGGTGGAACGTCGTTTTCTTCTAATATTTCCTCCATGTTTCGTCTTAGTTAAACTTTTTTTACCCCTACTCCTCCTTTTTCCACCTCCTACTGCTGTTTTAGCCTTCATACCTGCTGTTACCGCTAAAGCCGCCGCTTTTTCTGCAATACTAGCGTCACTAGACTTTACTCGTTGCCAAGCTATATCCGCGAGCTTTTTATCAGCTATCGATCTATTTTTTGTATCGCTAAATGTGGAATATGCTATATCGTGTTCTTTACAAGCTTGATCTAACTTATTTATGCCTGGATCACCTCTTTCTAACCGTTTTTTCAATTTCGTTCCTGGTCCGCAATATTGATAACCTCCTGGTATATGAAATTCGTATGGTAAAGCGTCTATTGCTCTATTTACGACAGATCCTACTGGAATTCGATTTAAAGCTTTACTTAATAGAGAAACCGCTGTGGACGTAATCCCACCTCCTTTCCTTACAGTGTCTCGATATGGACTGATGTACTGAAATGTCATGATTGTCTTTTATAATTGAAATGCACAACTTATGTGTTACCTCTATGACGAGTTGGACATAAATGAAGTCATTTATTAAGTTATATCATTAAATATCCAAATCACCCCAATCTGAGGATCTAAACTTCTGGGTGGGAGGATTAATGAAATATTTTTTAAAAATCTCATTTTTAATCCAAGTACCTCTGTTACTTTCACTTAAAACATTAGGTTTTGATATATAATTGTGTAAATCAAACAATGCATTACCTAAAACTTTAATAAGAAAGTTTACAGTGACGGCATCGTCCACATGTTGAGGGTCTTTAAGTTCTGTGATACGTTTATTATTACAAATATATACTTTATTGTTGTGTGTCATACAATAATCTTTGATGTATTTTAAATTTACAGCATCATTTTCATCTTTTGGATAACCTATATCGTTAATAACAAATTTATAAAAAGAAAATCCGTCTTTTGTCTTTTCAGGTATTATAGAATGTAAATAACGTCTATTTATGCTGTCGTTTTCATCAATAGGGTCTGCTATGTTGGATATACGACGATTTTCAGCATTATACGTTTTTCCATTAAATGTTAAAGTATTTGTTAATTCTGATGATAAATAACCTCTGTTTATTGCATCAGTGTTTTGATTTGGCATACCAACGTTGGTAATTCTGTAATTACCAGCGTTATATGTATTTTTTTCTAGTTTTAATGTCGATGATATTTCTTTCTTTAAAACTTTTAAGTTTATTGCATCGTTTTCATCTGTAGGATCATTAATGTTTTTTAACCGTTTATTACTAATATCGTAATCTCCATCAGGTGTTTGTGGTAAACCAGCAGCTCTTTTTAAATTATTTGTATAATATAATCCATCCGAGGAATACCGTCCGAACTTGTCGACACTCATGGTGCAACTAAACAGCATTCTATAAAGTAGTGCATTTTTATGATGTTCATCCATTGGTTCTTTTTTATACAAATTAATCGTCTTTATCAGTTACATTTTCATCACTCCCAGGACATTTAAAATATTTTAAATCTGAACTAATTAACGCTTTATCTGCTTCATTTCTAAATACATGAGTTTTATGAATAAATTCTTCACCAGACAATTTTCTAAATCCACTAAATGAATTTGGATCTGCAATTAATATATTTTGATAATCATTTACATCCATTAATTTAAATCTTTTGGTATTATAAATAAACTCTTGATTTGCACTATCATATTGTAATGTTTGTCCTACAGTTGCAGCATCCTTTGAATCTGTTCCTTGTGCCAAATTACCTATTTTCTTATTTTTCGCATTGAAAGTACTACCTCTTGGTTTGTCTAATATTAAAGATTGTTGTACTACAACACAATCGTTATCATCGATACCTGGAAATATGTTAATTATCATTCTATTTGTACCCAACCAACTTCTATGATAATTGTTTGGATTAGTATGTAAAACTTGTGATAAAATCGGAACATCATGAGCATCTGTAGCTAATTGCGCATTTGATAATTTCATGTCTTTGCAATCCCAAACATTATTTTTTTGTTCAAGTAAAATAAAATTTTCATTTCCTTGTACAAACACATCACCCGACCGTGATACTACTTGATCCTGTTTTACAAATCCAGATGTTTCTTGCTTTAAAGTTTCCTTCATTTGACCCACTGTTGCACCATCTGATGGCGCTGAACCATCTTTTACATTTGCTAAACAATTACCGAGACAATCAATAACTCCTACATCACGTGTAATACAATGATCTTTTATATATTTGAGATTTACAGCATCATTTTCATTTTTTGGATAACCTATATCGTTAATAACAAATTTATAAAAAGAAAAACCATCTTTGGTCTTTTCAGGTATTATGGAATGTAAATAGCGTCTATTTACGCTGTCTTTTTCATCTTTAGGGTCATCTACGTTGGATATACGTTTATTGTTGGCACTATACGTTTTTCCATTGAATCTCAACGTATTTTTTAATTCAGATGTCAAATAACCTCTGTTTATTGCATCACCGTTTTGATTTGGTTTACCAACGTTGATAATTCTATGATTTTCTGCGTCATATGTGTTATTGTGTAGTCTTAATGTTGGTGATATCTTTTCCTTTAATATTTTTAAATTTATTGCATCGTTTTCATCCGTGGGATCTTTTATGTTTTTTAACCTTTTATTGCTAATATCATAATCTCCCTCAGGTGTCTGTGGTAAACCAGCACTTCTTTTTAAACTATTTGCGTAATGTAATCCATCCGAGGAATAACGTCCGAATTTGTCGACACTCATGATGCAACTGAATAGCATTTTAGGGAGTAACGCATTTTTATGAGATTACCCCGCGGTTTCTAAGTTCATCCACTAAAGCCACCCATTCGTTTTCCAATCCAGTATGACCCGCTTCTTTGGCTTCATGTATTAGTTTCATTCTATCCACCAATTTATTGATATTATTGTAATAAATTACGTTTGTATTGTATAGTTTCTTCATCAATCCTTTACCGGTGACTGATTTGCTTCTTTTTCTCGGTTCTGGGGAACTTAAATCTAAAGTGGATGCTACTAATCTTCTTTTTACAGGTTTTCTTCTTATAATAGGTATTAATTTGGAAACAAAATCTTTATATTTTACAGATTTATTTCTATATATGGGTGCTTCAGGTAAATAATTTCTTTTATATGCATTAGTTTGATCCAAAATTTTGCTATACACTTCCAAATCATCATTTTTTACTAATGCTTTTAAAGGTTTATTTTCAAATAATAATTCAAATAGCCCCCTTGTTCCCTTATATATTCGATCACCTACGTGAATATTATCATGTTCATCGACATCTAATTTGCTATTACCAATCATTACACCTTCTTTGGACATTCTTGCTCCATAACTGTGGTATTTTTTAGTAGAATCAGTTCCAATTAACAGTTTTAACAAGTATTTTCTTCCTAACGGTCCTTTTGTATGAATAGTTTCACCCAATAAGCTTATGTTTGATGGTTCTCCTTCTGTTTTTTCTTCTTCACTCGCTATAGATACCACTTCTTCTTCACTACCAGCATATACATCTTCTCTTTCTGCCGTTGTATCACTAAATATGGAGGCTTCCGGGTCCTCATCGCTAATATCTTCTGATATTACACTTTCCCTTTCATATTCTGTTATTGGAGCAATAATATCACCTTGAAAAGAAGGTTTAGTCAATTTTTTGTTCAATTGTTTCAAAGGCTCTGTAATAGGTTTAAAAGTAGATTCGAGAAATTTCTCCCTTTCGCTGATACCTAACTTTAACGCTCTGTTTTTAGCCCGAATAGAATCACTAAGTGATTTAATTTCCTTTACTAACTTTTCTTGGTTAACCATGTTTGTAGCAAGACGTGCTGTACAAGAATGATTGTGTGATATAGTGCTTAGTGAATTAATATAAATTTATCGAAACCTATTCTGTATCGGCCGTTATTTAGTGGTTGTTCCTTCATAATTGTCAAAAATCCATAATTTTCAGCCCAAGCCTTACCACATATGTCTTTAAACCGTTCATATGACATATCCGCATTGACATGATCGTAATATATGTGTTTTAAGTTAGTTTCATCCTGTTTGAATACAAAGAACACATTTGCATTGTCTCTTATCAGTTGTTTCGGTATTTTACTATAAGTCTGGCCTATGTAAATGCTATCTATATTGTTATGTCGTCCCATAGCGAAATAGCTCCTGATAGTGTTTTGGTTTTCACAGGATACGTCATCAAATATAAAAACTGAAAATGGTTTAGCTTCATGCGGTTGCATTACGCTTTCACTTGCATCAAACTTGTAATATTTCACTTCTGGCACATTATTAAATATTTTTTCTAATAATTGGTATTTGGGTTGTTGTAATGATTTGGAAAAGACATACAAGTTATTGAAACGCAATCCTTTTGGGTTTGTAATCAAATTGAATACTACATTTGTTTTACCACAATTGGATGGACCGGTTACAAGACAACGCACCGTGTTTGGTAACAAAACACCATGTTTGCCACTGTTTAATTCCGAATTGTCCACCGTGAGTTCATCAATATTATTAATAGGAAAACTATCCTTTTGCGGTATTATCTCCATCCTTTGTAAAGGTTCAACCTAAAATGATGCTCCATCATTATATGAGATCCTTTTTAGGTATCCAAGAATCTTCACTCTTATTAAATCCTAACCATCGCACTTTCACTTTATCTTTTTTCCGTTGTAACACCTTTTCAACGAGATACACATCACCTACTGTGGATTTTAACATTTCATCTCCATAAAACCCTCCTTCGAGCAATTGTCCTTTATTATCTTTTAAAATGTAAGTTTCTGGTACTGTAGGTTGCACCTTAAATACGGTAAAAACCTCATTTGTCCAATTTGGTAGATATCTTTTACTGAACACACCTTTGTATTTGCTTATTCGCACTTTATCACCAACATTAAACACTTTAGGCTTTAGTTTTTCAACTTTTGGTTTAGTATTCATTTTTATACGTTTTAATACGAGTTTTTCATTTTTGCTAGTCACTTGGCTCGGTTTCATACCAATTGTTCTATGGAACTTGTTATTGTAATCTTTTATTAGTTTTGGTAACATATCAATCCATACGTGCGATCCTCTGTTTGAAAACATCTTGTACATCGCACCTTTTAAAGTTCGATTGAATCTTTCTATGATTGATGCTTTTACCTCTGAATTAGTTGAATAATGGTTTATGTCGTGTTTTTTCATTAAATTTGAAAATTCTTTATTGAAATATTCTTTACCATCATCGGTTTGTAAATGTTTTATGGTATTTTTGTCTCTATGTATCGCAGTTTCCATGGCTTTTGTTACACTCTTGCCGGTTTTATCTTTTAGCGGTAAAGCATCTGCCATTTTTGTAAAACAATTGATAATAGTCAATATATATTTAAAACCTTTATTTTGTTTACTATAAGGAATCATTTCTATTAAGTCCGCTTGATATAAGTCGTTCATTCCTTTTATAACGGTATTTCTACGGGGAAATTTTCTTCTAGCAGGTTTATGAAGTTCATTAACAATTTTTTGTTTTAAATCCATTTTTTAATCCTTCCGTTATTACGGTTGAAATAGAAATGAACTTTATGTATGTATTAAACCCTATTTAAGTCTGTTAAGGTATTCTAAATTGGTAAGAAATACTATTTAAATATATTTCCTTAACCCTCAAGGACATGGTTTGGGAAATGTCCGAGTAATGGTTTTTTATTACATTACCCCCAGGTTAAGGTATTATATAAATGAATGATATTTAAAAAATATAGTTCATTTATATGATACCCCCCTCCCTTATTTTAAGAGGGTTAAGAAAATAATTTTATAAACAATTTATTAATTATGTTTAGGTTGTTATATTACCAATAAAGTGGAAATAAAAATTTGTTTCTAATTAAAAACGGATTTTAAATGTGTCAAGGTCATTCAAATTAATGTAAAAAAATGGGGAACAAGGCGTTGGACTTGCCGTGTTCCCCATTTTTTTACGGAAGGAAAAGGAATTTAGGTCGAAGAAGGACGAAGAGGGACGAAGAATAGGTTAATTGTTGATAGGGTTAAGAGAGTAGTGGCCGAAAAAGGAATTTAGGTCAAAAAAGGACGAAGAGGACGAAGAATAGGTTAGTTGTTGATGGGGTTAAGGGAGTAGTGGCCGAAAGGAAGAGTGTTGATTTTGTCATCCATAATGTGTCTTTTGTCATCCTTGTTCGAGAGTGCTTTCTTAACTTCTGTAACACTGTACACTTTGTGTTTTTCACTCCTTATGGTGTTAAATTTAGCAGTCAAGGTGGTGTCGTTAAATAAACAGTTTTTGTATTGTTCAAAGTTTACATTTTTCTTCAAATAACTTGTCTTCACACCTTTTGCTTTTTTGGTGGTAGATGTTTCTTCTTGATGTCCTTTATATACTTTAAAAGAATATAATTTGGACATTAGTGCAACGATTTCTTCCATGCTTGCTCCATTGCATTCATCTTTGAATTTGCCTAAAACTTTCTTATTATTTTCATTAAAGTTCGGGTGATTTCTTGGGTAGTCGGAAAAATCAAAATCATTTTTGTGTATGAACGTCCGAAGATCTTCATACATGTCTTGTGTCTTAATCCAATAAATTAGTGCGTCCGTGTCCATGTAGGCTACTCCAATATTTTCTCTTCCATAATGTTGAACCATTCTGTTGTAATGAAAGTCATACATGTGCGTTTTACTTATATCCAATATTGACATTCCTAAGTACAACGGTCTATCCATTACTATCTTGGTTTTCTTCATGCTGACTGCTACCAAGTTTTCATTAATTATCATACTTGTTCCAAAATTTGGTTTCTGTACAAGTTTCTGCATCTGTCTGGGGTTTGTTACTAATTTTACAATTTTGTGTTTCCTTTTGTTTTCTAAAGTTTTTCCAAATATTGCATTGTTCATGAGCTTGTAAAAATCTTTTTCAAAAGCTGATGTTGCTGCTGCTCTCCTTGCAGTGTTTGAATCAATGTATGGTTTTAAATAACAAGATTGTGAAAATTTTAAAACTCTATGAATTTTGGTAATAATCAATCCTAATTCCAACGCTTCTTGTACAACCCAATAGTGCGCGACATAACGGTTTTTGTTGTTTAATGTCATCATTAATTTGGGCCATTTTCCCGTCGGTGATACTTCAGTTTTAGCCAACAGTGGCAAGTCGTAATGATGATCGTGTAGGTGTACTGGATACTCAAAGTCGCAGTCTAAGATGTAGCCGGTGTCACCTTCTTTGGGAATATCCATAATATTTCCAATTGAATCAGGGTCTACCCATTGGAAGTCGCCATACGGAAGGGGTTTGGACATCGCCCAACCGTACAAATTATTCGCATCAAAATAGCCAAGAAAAATCGAATCTTTAGTTTCATCGTAGTTTGGTAGAAATTTATTATTAGCTTTGACATGTCTTGTAACGGCCTGAGTTAATCCACCGCGTACACCTGATTCTATCATCAAAACCATATCGATGTCGGTTAACAGCTCCAACTTGCACTCGGTGGATTTTAACATGGCCTGCCATGCTAAGCCGGGAGATGTAAACGAATGAAGGGGGTCCAGTCCGTAAGCGGTGAAACAGGTGTTCCTAAATTCTTCCATTATGTCACACAATAATGTTACATCTAGTTTTACATAAAAGTCGGAATAATCACCCAAGGTATTTATTCCTAATTCATTCCAGACTTTCTGAGCATGAGTATAATCTTCAATTGAAATTTCGGTTTCAGTTAATTTACTTTTAAACGCTTCGATAGGTGGTAGTCTTGTTTCTTCAAATTTTTCCATTCCTGTAATATAATCATAAGGAAACACTCCTTTCCTTAGCACCAAGTCCAGTTTATCTTGTGGCACAATTTTTCTGGTTTCTTTTAAATCCTGTCGTCTTAAATTTTTAGTTAGGTTGGCAAGGCTAGATGACATGAATCGAAAAGAGTCCACGAATCGAAGCTTCATCTTGCCAACAGTCTTGGAAAAACTAATGTAATTTTCTGTGCTGTTGGCCAAAACATCAATTTTCCCATCATCCCTGCCCAATTCCGGAATAATAAAATGTGAGTCATAACCACTAAGGTTATGCAAAACAACTGGAATGAATTTCGGAAGTTTATAATTAATATTACAAGCATTGCAAGCAGCCCCTCTGTAATAACCAGTAAGGTGATCGTGATCATGGACTTTATGGTTGTCAAGAGTAAATTCTTTTTTACACAAGTAACAATTAGTGGCATTGATATATTGAATTTCCTCCTCTTCATCAAGAGGTAACATTGGAATAATATTACTGTACACTTCTTCAACCTTACCAGCTATATAATACAAGTTATCTACAAAATGTTTAGCAGCATCCTCACCTCTGTACAAAATTGGGGTTGAACTTAAACCAAAATTTTTCAAATGTTCTTCTGACAGTGTGGATTTAACAAGCAAACAAAAACTGTTAGGTTTATGCAGCCGGTATTTTGTCCTACTGGTAATTTCCCCTTCTGGATGTTCTTGGGGTACCAGTGTGGACTCAAAGTCTGCATAAATTACAAATGGTACCCTATATTGATGGCTAATCTTTTCAAATTTTACAATAGAGCGAGTAGGTGCAGGCAAACTAATTTTGCATTCAAAATTTTCATTACAGAGTCTTTGGTGTTCTTGTAGCCATTCTGCACCTCCTCTCCTTACTTCTTTTGACACAAAACAAAAACATCGCTTACAAATCGTTATATGACCATGATGCTTAGTAACTTGACTTCTGACAAGTTGTTCAAAATTCTTTATATATACATAGTGTGAAATTTCACCTTTAGTTATTAATAACAAATCAGTATGGTTCCTAAGTTCAGTTTTAGTTACCCTTAAGGGGTACACATTATTTGCATCATCCAAACCAAAAATATTTACACTAACACCGGGATTCTTCTTTTCAAATTTACAAATGTCTTTAACACTTATAGGGTAAGACAGTCCTTGAAAGTTATATCTATTATTTATATTTACATAGTGTCTACTTACTCTAGAAGGGCGCTGCTCTGGCAAAATATATTTACAAAGCATAGCATATTTAAAACACTCATTATCTTCATTCTGTACATTTATACATGCTTTAGTTTTCTCAATGGCTTTTGGTAGAGGGATGTAGCTGCTTCCTCTCATACCAAATCCGTGCTTATGCACTCTTAAATCTAAACCCTCTACAGATGTAAACATCCAACCTGACCCTCTCCCCTCATGTTCCTGCAGTTTTACCATCAATTCTTCTATACATTCATTTACAATTTTATTTATATCCGAGCCAAACATCAAAGTACGGTTTTTTGTTATGAAACCTCGAAGTGTGGTTTCACCATCAGATTTACTAAATTTTGCGTCCAACACTAAACCAAATTTAATAACATTTAATCTTGCCAATTCTTTAGTTAAAGTTTCACAAATCAATGATTTTGCCTCGGTTACAAAATTTTCTAAATCTAGTTGCACATTATTTATTTTGTTATGTATTACCGTGCGTCCGGGAAAAGCAGTTGTGCGTAAGTGTCTGGTTCCTTCTTGTTCTGTTTCTATATTCAAATCCATGTCCGTGTCTAAATCTGTATCAGTGTCCGTTTCTTCATCTTCTGGTTCCGCAACAATTCCTCTTCTAAGTCCTGACGGTCCAGCACCTCCAAATTGGATCACGCTGGGTCGTCCCTGCTGCATTTGTTGCAAATAACTCTCCCAGTTGTCGAGCCGTTGATTAAATTCATCCAAAAATTCGTCAATCCAATCGCAGTCCATTTCATTAGCCGTTAAACTTGGCGGGTCTTCCATATGTAATTCTTGATGTATTGCTAAAATGTCTTCATCTGGGAAAAATTCCCCACAAATATGGCAAAGAAGCATTTTTAACACTTATTACCAAGAGCGTCTTTGGATGTTAACTCCACAAAAGTTCACCAAAGAATGAGAGACGCTCTTGACCAACCTCCTTTTATAGCGGGTGGTGGGGGGTGATCTTTGGGAAAGACCCGTTCTGCGCATGCGCAGAACAAATCTGCACATGCGCAGAACAAAATGTATTATATTTATTTTAAATTTGCTATTTAGGACAAATATATAGGTCAAGGCCACCTTAAATCTGGTAAAAAAGAGGGAACACTGGATAAGAGATGGTAGTAAGATTGACTTTCTAACAAATACTTTCAATAGTATGTCAACTGGTTCAAAAGTTAAATATTTTTATTATTTACTGCCCAACTTGTTTAAAATTAAAACTTTTAAATATATTTGTTTGAGCAAATGCTTTTGGCACACTTACCACACGCCAAAACTCAAAAAATGTACAGAATTAAGACTGATCTCGCGGGGAAATACTGATGTGCTACCTAACATTGGTCATCTGACTTTATTTTATTTTTTTTTGTTTCCTTTAAGTCTTGTCTTTGTAAATTAGCTGTTAGTTTGCTAAGGCTGTTGGCAAGATCAAGCTTCGATTCGTGGATTCTTATAAATCTATAAGAATCCACGAATTGAAGCTTGATCTTGCCAACAGTCTTGAAAAAACTAACAGCTAATTTATGAAACCAAGACTTGAAGGAAACCAAAAAAGAAAAATAAAATAAAGTCAGATAGGCCTAACCAGTGTGAGGTGGCTACATAGTATTTCCCCGAGAGATCAGCTTAAATCCTGTACTTTATAAAAAGTGGGGCTGCTGGGCCATGACGTCATCACGATGACGTCAGCAGTGATGACGTCATCAATGACGTCACTAATGACGTCACATGACGTCACTAATGACGTCACATGACGTCACATGACGTCACACCTATGACGTCATGGTGACGTCATTACCGCTGACGTCATCATGATGACGTCACTGACGTTAATTAGGTCAAGGTCACGCAAGAATACAAAAAAAATTTTTTTTTTGCACTTTTGGGATTCCTCAAATTTTGTTGAGAAATTGAAATTTCTCGAGGAATCACAAAAGTGCAAAAAAATATTTTTTTGTATTCCCTAGCGATTAGACTCTTGACCTAATATATCCGTCAGGGGTCATTGACCCGTCCCAGCACCCCCACTTGAAAAAAAAATAATTTTTTTATTTTACTTACCCACCGAGAGACTGAGAGCCGAAGAATAATTTCTTCAAACACCCGACAGTGCGACAAACGACACGCGATCCGAACAGCACCGCGTCCGAAGACGTACTGACTTGGGCGCAGGCGGTTCCCCAGGTACCCGGCCCAGTGGTGGGGATAAGGAGGTGGTGGGGGTAAAGTGGTCAGAAGGAAGAAAAATTAAAATTTTTGCAACAACTCATCCGAGCCTGTCCGTTACCGTAACTCGGATTGGAAATATTTCCTGAGAAATATTTATTTTTATTCTTTCTCAGGTGATCTTGGAACTTGTGAAATTTCAATGAAACCAAAAGTGAAAAAAATTTTTTTTTTATTTGAAACTTTGCCGAAAAATTAAGAAAGGTTTGATATTTTGCTAAATATTTAAATTTAAACTCAATATAAGTAAATTGAGTGCAAAAAGTGAGATGTGCACACCACAAGAGTTGAACAGCAACTGAGCAAGTCTCTCCGTGTATCTGAGGTACTCGGCAGGGTGGTGGGGATAAGGAGATGGTGGGGGTAAAGTGGTCAGATGAAATGAAAAAAAAATTTTTTGCAAACTATACAACTGAGTTTGTTATTCAACAATAGGCTCTTCTTGATGTCCTTTATATACTTTAAAAGAATATAATTTGGACATTAGTGCAACGATTTCTTCCATGCTTGCTCCATTGCATTCATCTTTGAATTTGCCTAAAACTTTCTTATTATTTTCATTAAAGTTCGGGTGATTTCTTGGGTAGTCGGAAAAATCAAAATCATTTTTGTGTATGAACGTCCGAAGATCTTCATACATGTCTTGTGTCTTAATCCAATAAATTAGTGCGTCCGTGTCCATGTAGGCTACTCCAATATTTTCTCTTCCATAATGTTGAACCATTCTGTTGTAATGAAAGTCATACATGTGCGTTTTACTTATATCCAATATTGACATTCCTATGTACAACGGTCTATCCATTACTATCTTGGTTTTCTTCATGCTGACTGCTACCAAGTTTTCATTAATTATCATACTTGTTCCAAAATTTGGTTTCTGTACAAGTTTCTGCATCTGTCTGGGGTTTGTTACTAATTTTACAATTTTGTGTTTCCTTTTGTTTTCTAAAGTTTTTCCAAATATTGCATTGTTCATGAGCTTGTAAAAATCTTTTTCAAAAGCTGATGTTGCTGCTGCTCTCCTTGCAGTGTTTGAATCAATGTATGGTTTTAAATAACAAGATTGTGAAAATTTTAAAACTCTATGAATTTTGGTAATAATCAATCCTAATTCCAACGCTTGTTGTACAACCCAATAGTGCGCGACATAACGGTTTTTGTTGTTTAATGTCATCATTAATTTGGGCCATTTTCCCGTCGGTGATACTTCAGTTTTAGCCAACAGTGGCAAGTCGTAATGATGATCGTGTAGGTGTACTGGATACTCAAAGTCGCAGTCTAAGATGTAGCCGGTGTCACCTTCTTTGGGAATATCCATAATATTTCCAATTGAATCAGGGTCTACCCATTGGAAGTCGCCATACGGAAGGGGTTTGGACATCGCCCAACCGTACAAATTATTCGCATCAAAATAGCCAAGAAAAATCGAATCTTTAGTTTCATCGTAGTTTGGTAGAAATTTATTATTAGCTTTGACATGTCTTGTAACGGCCTGAGTTAATCCACCGCGTACACCTGATTCTATCATCAAAACCATATCGATGTCGGTTAACAGCTCCAACTTGCACTCGGTGGATTTTAACATGGCCTGCCATGCTAAGCCGGGAGATGTAAACGAATGAAGGGGGTCCAGTCCGTAAGCGGTGAAACAGGTGTTCCTAAATTCTTCCATTATGTCACACAATAATGTTACATCTAGTTTTACATAAAAGTCGGAATAATCACCCAAGGTATTTATTCCTAATTCATTCCAGACTTTCTGAGCATGATTATAATCTTCAATTGAAATTTCGGTTTCAGTTAATTTACTTTTAAACGCTTCGATAGGTGGTAGTCTTGTTTCTTCAAATTTTTCCATTCCTGTAATATAATCATAAGGAAACACTCCTTTCCTTAGCACCAAGTCCAGTTTATCTTGTGGCACAATTTTTCTGGTTTCTTTTAAATCCTGTCGTCTTAAATTTTTAGTTAGGTTGGCAAGGCTAGATGACATGAATCGAAAAGAGTCCACGAATCGAAGCTTCATCTTGCCAACAGTCTTGGAAAAACTAATGTAATTTTCTGTGCTGTTGGCCAAAACATCAATTTTCCCATCATCCCTGCCCAATTCCGGAATAATAAAATGTGAGTCATAACCACTAAGGTTATGCAAAACAACTGGAATGAATTTCGGAAGTTTATAATTAATATTACAAGCATTGCAAGCAGCCCCTCTGTAATAACCAGTAAGGTGATCGTGATCATGGACTTTATGGTTGTCAAGAGTAAATTCTTTTTTACACAAGTAACAATTAGTGGCATTGATATATTGAATTTCCTCCTCTTCATCAAGAGGTAACATTGGAATAATATTACTGTACACTTCTTCAACCTTACCAGCTATATAATACAAGTTATCTACAAAATGTTTAGCAGCATCCTCACCTCTGTACAAAATTGGGGTTGAACTTAAACCAAAATTTTTCAAATGTTCTTCTGACAGTGTGGATTTAACAAGCAAACAAAAACTGTTAGGTTTATGCAGCCGGTATTTTGTCCTACTGGTAATTTCCCCTTCTGGATGTTCTTGGGGTACCAGTGTGGACTCAAAGTCCAATAAATTAGTGCGTCCGTGTCCATGTAGGCTACTCCAATATTTTCTCTTCCATAATGTTGAACCATTTTATTGTAATGAAAGTCATACATGTGCGTTTTACTTATATCCAATATTGACATTCCTATGTACAACGGATGAAGAAGATGGAAACTACAGTCGGCGAGGCAATCTGCTGCAGCTTGAGCGAAGCCCCATACACTCCGGGAGATGAGCCGAAATTCCAAATTTACCTGCCCAAAAGATTTGTACACCTACTCCAAAACGAAGATCTCCGCTCCATACAACCAGGATGTCTCTACTTGGTGTCCCACGGATGCAGCGGCAGCAACTCCACCGAGCTTACCATCCACATCGCAGACAAGCAGCAGTGTTAAAAAAAAAAAAATAATTTTTTTCTTTCTTGTATCTGTTTGTATTTTTTAACTATATATATTTTTGTCATGTAATCTTGTTTGTACTGTTTTAAATAAAGATAAAAAACAAAAAAAAAAAAATAAAAAAAAACACACAAAAAAGGCAACATATCAATATGTGAAACAAAAAAAAAATTTCACATATTGATATGTTGCCTTTTTTTTAAAGCTCTGGGGTGACCTTGACCTTTTACCTTTGCAAAAATTAAACATAAATTTTTTTTCAAACAGCAATATGTGTGTGTGTGTGTGTGTGTGTGTGTGTGTGTGTGTGTTTCCCCCCCACCATTTCAAGTTACCAGCATACAGACTGTAAAGAAGTTCAGTTTGATTGCAACTGTCAAACGATGAGCACCCTATTTGAGCTTTGTGTAAGAAAAATTATTGAAGATCAACAGCTATTTAGCCATACTTTACGATCCAACGCTCCTCAACAAATTAAAATTTTTATCAAACAGTACAAGCTAGACAACAGAGGTTACAACACTTTTGGTTGGTACAAGTTTGGTGATGGTACAAAATTTTGTCGAAGTTGTGGAAGGGCCGCTGTATCCAACCCGGTACAATTCCTACAAGATGATGGATGTTTACAATATGGTCATGTGGCTCCAGTTTTAAGTTACCATACACCTAAAGAACTTTGCGCCATTTGTTCAATCAATATGTTTAGTTGGCAAAAATTTAACCACCTCTCATCAGACAGCGTGTAAACAACTTCCCCCCACCACTATTTCATACTACCTTCAAACGACCATGCTAATATTCATTTCGCCTTTGGACATCATACGGAAAACATCAAGATGGCTCTGACTGTAAAATGTGCAAATTATGAAGAAGTATTTGTAAGAAATCTGCAAGAATTAAACGAAATTGTTCAAGAATTTAAATCACTAATCGAACAGGGATACCGATTAAACATGCAAATTTTTGCTTGCAACACAAAATGCCCTCATGTCCCCAGGGATGACGAGCCGCCTAAGTCACCATCATCAACTTCTTCAGCCTACTCCTCCAGATCATCCATGAAGACTCAAGCCAGTCCAAACTTGGAATATTTCTCCTGACTAATATTTATATTTTGTATCCTCATTGTACTTCAATATGCATATTTTTGTATTGTAATAAAGGAATGATAAAATAAAAACAAAATAAAAAAACCTATCTTGCTACAATATTGTAGCAAGATAGAATTTTTTAAAACACAAATTGGATGACCTTGAACATGTTCTAACATGTTCAGGTTTTCCCCTACCACTTTTCCTCTTGGAGACCTGAGATGCAGCACCAATGTGTTTCATTACATCTTCATCTTTTGAGCTGCAAACATGGATGTTCCACCACCAATATATGAGGCCGATGAAGCAGAAAGCCTGGGGAGGAGGAGATGCCAGCATGTGGATCTAGTGGAGATGATGGAAAGAAGGATGGAAGAAAGATGGATCAGGAAGGACCATATGCTAATTCAGAAAATTTTAAAATTAGATCTCTTCATAATCTTGGCCTTATTAATTGCAATCTTCTTCTACTTGGTATACGCAGTTGTATACTGCCTAAGATGCATCGAGTGTACAGATAAAGCAGCCAAATTGCCAGTTTTCAACACTACTCTTTAAATAAAATTTTCTTTTTTAAAACTCCAAATGGTTGACCTTGAACATGTTTCAACCTGTCTGGTTGTATCAATTACCCCCACCACCACCACAATTCCAAAAGACCAATCCTACATGCAAGTCTGCCTTCATTTCCAACTCAGCTACGCTAAAGGTTACACTACACACAATGAAGTGGGAATTACTTGTTGACAGCCTTCAATACCTAAAAGAAATCTATGAAAAATTGCACATGCGGCTTCTTCAAAATCCAGGGATGATAATAAAAATGAACTTGGAATACGACTGTCCACTCATCGACGACAGTATGGATGAAGCAGAAGGGGTAGTCCAAAATACACAGGGAACATGTTGCTGTGAAGAAAATTCTTCGACAACATCAAGCACAAGTCCGGACAGCACATATGGGGATGAAGGAGGATTTTTGTAAATAAAATAAAAAAAATAATTTTTTTTAAAACTTCAAATGGTTGACCTTGAACACGTTTGAACATGTTGAGCAATGTGGATAAAAAATATTTTTTTTTTCTTTCTTATGCCTATTGTTGAATAACAAACTCAGTTGTATAGTTTGCAAAAAAATTTTTTTTCATTTCATCTGACCACTTTACCCCCACCATCTCCTTATCCCCACCACCCTGCCGAGTACCTCAGATACACGGAGAGACTTGCTCAGTTGCTGTTCAACTCTTGTGGTGTGCACATCTCACTTTTTGCACTCAATTTACTTATATTGAGTTTAAATTTAAATATTTAGCAAAATATCAAACATTTCTTAATTTTTCGGCAAAGTTTCAAATAAAAAAAAAAAATTTTTCACTTTTGGTTTCATTGAAATTTCACAAGTTCCAAGATCACCTGAGAAAGAATAAAAATAAATATTTCTCAGGAAATATTTCCAATCCGAGTTACGGTAACGGACAGGCTCGGATGAGTTGTTGCAAAAATTTTAATTTTTCTTCCTTCTGACCACTTTACCCCCACCACCTCCTTATCCCCACCACTGGGCCGGGTACCTGGGGAACCGCCTGCGCCCAAGTCAGTGCGTCTTCGGACGCGGTGCTGTTCGGATCGCGTGTCGTTTGTCGCACTGTCGGGTGTTTGAAGAAATTATTCTTCGGCTCTCAGTCTCTCGGTGGGTAAGTAAAATAAAAAAATTATTTTTTTTTCAAGTGGGGGTGCTGGGACGGGTCAATGACCCCTGACGGATATATTAGGTCAAGAGTCTAATCGCTAGGGAATACAAAAAAATATTTTTTTGCACTTTTGTGATTCCTCGAGAAATTTCAATTTCTCAACAAAATTTGAGGAATCGCAAAAGTGCAAAAAAAAATTTTTTTTGTATTCTTGCGTGACCTTGACCTAATTAACGTCAGTGACGTCATCATGATGACGTCAGCGGTAATGACGTCACCATGACGTCATAGGTGTGACGTCATGTGACGTCATGTGACGTCATTAGTGACGTCGTTAGTGACGTCATTGATGACGTCATCACTGCTGACGTCATCGTGATGACGTCATGGCCCAGCAGCCCCACTTTTACACTACTGGTACTTATTTGGGCCTCAGGTAAATATCTAGAAGAATACCCAATTTATATTTACCTACCCCCTGGGTATTTACCTGGTCCACATCACTAATAATAAATATAAATAGCCTACTCTATAACAGAGCTAATATCTTAAACATCTAATATCATAGGAAAGGTACACCAACATCTGGTCTGGTACACCATCAACTCTTTGTCATTTTCATAAAGATTTTTGAAATCTATTAAAATTCACATCCAAAGGTTTTTCAGGCAATTTGTTAAACAATTTAATTTTCATGAACAAATGGCTGCTTTTAGTCTTTTCTAATCTCATGAATGGCAATTAGAGAAATACTTTTTCCTTGTGAAATGAGAATGTATATCCTATTTTGTTGTAAAATTATTTAAATATTTTTTTTAACTTCTAGAAATCAACAATATATTAGAGACTAGGCAAAGTAATGATTTTCATATTGCTTTAATATTGTCAAACAACTCTTTGTCAGAAAAATTACTAATTCTAAAGGCTTTCTTTTGCCAGATAAATGCTGTCTTTACTTTCAATGTGTTTGAGTAGAGAGAACTCTTTCATGGAATGTTTGTTAACTAATGAATCTTGCCCCAGAGCAATGGTTATTTCCAGTCAGAGAAAGTGTTTAGAAATCAGTTCAACTGTTATTATACTAATGGTGGCTACGGTTATAATTATACTTCATGTTTGTGTTCTAACACCTTACTATTCTTAATTTGTATTCTCATTGTATTTTTGTTAGGCTACTCGATCACTCATTTGGGTTACCTTAACTTTAACTAGGGTGTAAAATTGACTGCCTCAAAAGAAAAATAATGCCACTTATAAAATAATAATTATGTCCTTAAGTATAACATGTTAACATCTTGTTAGTTTACTATTTTCTTTAAAATTTATTGCTTTGGACAATAAAGAGTTGAGTTGAGAGTTGAGAGAGTAGTTAGAGTTATTTTGCTGTTTGAATTGTTAATAGGTAGTTTTTGTCTTGCTCACATTAAAAAAAATATTCTTCTAAATGATCTATATACAGGATGTCCCAGAACTCTCTGAAACCCTTTTGTTGTTCCTTGCATTGAGACAATAAAAAACATCATACGAATGGGGGTCTAAAATGGTTTGTTCATTGAGCTGCTAGCCGCAGTTTAGTTTTTTACACATAATAATTTTTATTCCTGTAACGGACGGTTGTATTAAGTTCGTATTTGGTATGAACCTTTATCAGACAAATTTCCATTTTCAGGAAAAGAATTATTTTTTCTGATGTGTATTTATTTTGAAAATGGCAGCCATTTTAAACTTTAAAATTCTAATTTCAAAACCCGTAAATTTTTATATAATTAATGGTATCAAGTTTGTAAGGATCAGACGACAAACAATGGAGTTATTGTGATTTTAGCTAACTTCCCTATAGGGAATACGCTATTACGGTAGTAGCCATGGTAAGACCTAAGCCCGGGACCATGTTACTTTTTCATTTTGAGGTCCCCAGAAGCCAAAAACACCGTTCATTCATTTTCATATATATATATATATATATATATATATATATATAGATCTATCTATCTATGTGTCCGTGGTACCGATAACTTTTGAAGGGGACCTCCGATTTTGATGAAATTTTTTATGAAGTTGTAAGGCAAGGTCTATTTTCATGAGTTCGCAAACCAGCATTGTCGGGTTATGGGAACGGGGTTTTATGGTGAAAGGGGTAAAAAATGGGTTTTTGGCATTTTTGGACTTTAGTTTTTAAAATTCATCAATTTTAACTGAAACCATTCAAAAGATCTTCAAAAAACAAACAATTTGCTACTTTGAATTTTTATCTTAGCATAATTTTTTTATGGGGAAAATTCAAAAATGTGTTGTTTTCCATGTTATTCTTATGGGAAATCAAAAAAATTTTATATCTTGCTTATTTATTGACATAACTTAATCAAACTTGGTATGTACATTATCTAGATAAGGTTTAACTTATACTTGCTTACAAAACCCATATGGCGGCAAACCTACATACTCACCCCCATGGGGTTTATGGGGAAAATAAAAATTGCCACAGCTTGATAAAATTTTGTGTTATATTCACCAATTAATGATTAACTTAGATTGTCTAACAACACCCCATCACAGCAAACCTACATACTCGATCCTATTTTGTTTTTATGGGGAAAGTAACTAACCTGAAATTCCATTGGAAATTCGCTGATTACGCAGGTTTGCTGCGACGGGGGTATTTTTATACTAAAATAACCTAAATTTGCATTAATTATAATATAAAAATAATGGTTTTCTGCAGAAAATTCTAAATAAATCCATTATTTGTTGTCTGTTCCTTACAAACTTTAGTTTGATAATTGAATCATTAGTTTGATAATTTTATTTGTCAAATCTTTTTGTCTATTGTATAATTCTTAAAAAAATAACGGTTTTGAGATATAAATAAGGGTTCTATCCACAACTTAAAATTTTCCCATTATAATAACATTGGAATTGGGTAGAGCATTTCAAACATCTGTTATGCCGGCAGTACACTATCGCCGAATCAAGGCGAGCAAGGACGAGCACAATAGTGGACTTGGTGTGCTCGTCTCTGCTCGTCTTAGTTCGCCTTGGTTCGGCTCGAACGTGTTTGTGCTCGCCTGTGCTGTGGAGTCGGTCTTTCAAAGGAGGCGAGCAGACCCGAACAGACCCGAGCACCGAACTCGAACCCTCCCAGTACACACTCGCTTGAGTTCGATTGAGTTCGCCTCTGTTCTTTCGTCGTGTATGTGTATTTTCCTGTTGTTAATTCCTTGTTCATACTTGGTTTACCGTAATATATATATTCAAAGTCCATTAAGGTCATTCATGAAAAGTTTTTGAACTCCCCACTTTGCTCAACCATTAATTCCGTAGACCTAAACATTTTTTGCCCGTAAGAAAAGTGTTCAATTCTGATTAAAATCATTATTGGGACTCCAATTTGAAAAAATAGAATAATAATTGGTAATCATTTGATTATTGGTAAATATTAATTTGGTCACATTAAAATTCATTGAAAAATATAATCACTGGATCCGGTTTTCACTAGACAGTGCTGCTAGGTACTAAGATAGCAATGGCTAGGCCTATTTATTTATGGTATTTTGTTCTGCTACAAAGAGACATATTTTCTCAAAAATTGAATGGGAAATATTTGTTTAAATTGTCTTGCTTTCATTATTACAAATCTGGATTCTCATTATGAAAATAATCTCAAGTGTCAATGCAATCTTAACCTCAAAATTATAATTTTTTCTGTTTAAAATAATTAAGTATTAGTGTGTTTGAGTAAAAATTGAAAGAAAATATATGCATTATATACCTGACAGTTGCATTTATATTATTCAACCCATCTTGACTGGGGTCTGGATGTCAGGTGATAATGGTAGGCCTACTTTGTTCTGTTCCCATGGCCTTAATCTAATCTTTGTTCTCTAATGGCCTTAATCCACCATCCTTTCGTCACCCATGGCTTCACGGTTTTATGTGGTACTTGGAGTAAGTGTGCACTATCCCAGTGCACACGTAAAAAATATTTAATGTAGGTGTAAGCACAAATGCCAACGCAGCTCCTTCCACATCCACGTTGGCCTCCATATTCAATAAAGCCTGGATGGAATCAGACTGCTCGCCCGAATGTTCCGAGATCAGTGCTCGTCCAGCGGACAGCGATAGTGTACTTGGTTAGTTCGCCGAGCGAGTTCGCCCGAACTTTTGGCTCCAGCATTTGCCCGAATATTCGGCGAATAGATTCGGCGATAGTGTACTGCTGGCATTAATGTACAGCTGTAAAACATGTAGTTTTTGTATTGTATCAAAATAAATTGCTTGATTTTGAGCCACAATTACACTAGTACTTAGTTAATACGTTAAGGCTTTTTTTTTTTTGTTAAGAGAACTTCTCTTACAATTTTAAACCGATTTTCAAGTTTTTGGTGTCGTTGGATAGAGCTTGGTCTGTAGTTGTTTCCGCTAAAAATTTTTGAAAATCGGACTTAAAATAAAGACATTATCCATAATTGAAATTTGCAAATTTCCCATTGGAATAACATTGGGATTTGAGTTGAGCATTTAAAACATCTGTTAATGTACAGCTAGCTGTAAATATGTTTAGTTATGTGTACTGATAATCCCAATATTAAATTGGACAGGAGTAATTGAGTTAAGGTAGGTTTACACGTGAGAGTTTTTCACTCTCAGAGAGTAGTAAGTTACTCTCATAAAAATCTCAGACAGCTGTTGATAGTACTCGCAGAAAACTGTCTGGGATTAACCATCTTTGAAAATCCGCTGGTTGTGTAAACACCTCTGCGAGTACCTGCTGAGAGTACGAAGCTCTCTGAGAGTGGAAAACTCTCACGTGTAAACCTACCTTTATGATTAAAAGTCCTCATAACATTTTTTGCAAAGACATATGGTAGTCTAAATTAAACTGCTCGATTTCAAGCAACAAGTATACTAGTTAAAATAATTGAGGTAAGATTCTTGATTAGTACCTAATAAAAAAATTAAAGGATATTACAAACTTAAGGTGAGTGAGCGCAGAAAACGAGCTGATCGTGACGGCGAGTGAGCATAGCAAACAAGCTCACCTTAAGTGTTCTCATTTAAAGTATTGAGGGAAGATTGGTAATAAAAAATGAAGGCTACTAATTTGAGGTGAGTGAGCGCAGCGAATGAGCTGAACGTGACTGTGAGTGAGCGTATCGAACAAGCTAAACTTGACCTCAAGTAATCATTGCGAATGAGCTCAAATGAAGGACAAAGTTCTTGGGTAAACATTTAAATTTGAGTACCGTTGCGAAGCACGGGTAAGAAAGCTAGTTAAGTAATATTGCTTACAGAATTATACATGCATATAATAAAATTTACTTCTAATTATGTCAATTTCAAACAATAATTTTTGGTACAAAAATAAACAACATCTAAAATAGTGGTGATATTTCTTGAAATGATTAAAAATTAATAATAATAATAAGGTGTGAAAAATTGGCAACTAAAATCAAAAGTTTCATCATGAAATCTGAATGTTTGCAGGCATTCGGAGTGCAGACTTTGAGTGGCACTGGAGCTTTGAGGGTCGCAGCCGAATTCCTGGCTCGTCAACTAAAATATTCTGTGTTCTACTACTCCAAGCCCTCCTGGGGTAAGAATTCTTTAAAACTTTAAAATTTGTCTATAAATTTGTCTATAAATCAACAAATTGTTATATTCATAAAATTTGTAATGAGAATAAACCAAGACCTCATAACGGAATCTCCATTGATTTCACTAAAATTTAGTTAATAGTTAATGAAAGAGTAAAAACATATACAATAATCAATTTGTCTTTTGGTATTTGAGATTGAGTATGTAGATTTATAGTGTATATAAAAGAAAGTTCCAGAGATTCTAAAATTAAATGAAGATTTTTTTTATTATGAGACCACATTAAAGTTGATCCCAAAAAGGCTATTGTCACAACATCAAATTGTGTGCTCCTTTGCTCCCACTAACACACTAACAGTCAAAACATTAACCTGCACACCATAAGTGTCAATGCCAACCATTAGTAGGCTTGCCATAATATTACAGGGTCAAATCGGGACACCTAGGGTATAAGAGAGGTATAAAAACCCCACCACCCCAACCACCGACGCCAATGAAGAAAAATTCAGTGATCAAATTAGGTAAAATTTAGGTTAAATTATTTGGAAGATGAAATTTGTAGTTTATAAATTCAATACCTATATAATTTTAGTATAGAAATATTTCAATTTTTGATTTATCAAGGATTACTTGTATAACATTCTAAAATGTAATTAAATTGGTTGTTTATTTTTTTACCTGCCTTTTCTATCATAGTTGTTCTAAAAAAAACTCAAATCAGATAGACTCCAATCTAAAATAATATGTTACATAATGCTAAATAATCTACTACTGTATATATTTGTCAAATACCACTGACTCACGTATCAACGCACAGCCTAAACTACTAGACCTAGAACCTTGAAATTTTGTATGGACGTTCCTTTTAGGGTGTAGGCATCCACTAAGAAACGGTTTTTGAAAGTTCCTTCAGGGCTCCGCCCCACACGTCTTCAAAGTTACCATGTTATTCTTATAGAAGCAACATTTTTGTATTGGAACATATGATTACATTAAGGAATATTAATTTTGTAAACAGCTGTTCTGATTCAAATTATTGAGGGGAGATTGGTAATAAGAAACTAGAGGATAGTTGCGGCGAGTGAGCTTAGCGACCAAGCTAAACCTGACGGGGAGTGATTACTGACTGACTCATCATGAAATCTCAGGAACTACCAAACGTATTTACTTGAAACATTAAACACAGGTTCGTCTTGCCTCTTAGGTGCTCACTAAGAAATGATTTAACAAAATTCCTTCAGGGCTCCGCCCCACAGGCCTTCGAAATTTTAATATAACGCTATCCGCATGGCCAATTTTAAATACGAATTAGGAAACCTGCTCGGTTGAAATTTGGAGTGATCTCTTTTTTCTTAGGTGCTCAAAAAAGTGCTTTAAACATCCCTTTTAGGGCTCCGCCCCACAGGACTTCAGAATTACTTTAGGGCCTCCGGGGTCAATATTTGACATGGACGTTTCTCTTTGCTCATGGGTGCTCACTAAAAAACGGTTTTCAAATACAGTTTTCGAAGTTCTTTAGGACTCCGCCCTACAGGACTTTAAATTACTTTAGGGCTTCCAGGGTCGTTATTTGACATGGACGTTTCTCTTTGCTCATGGGTGCTAAGAAAACGGTTTTGCAAACACAGTTTTCAAAGTTCTTTAGGGCTCCGCCCCACAGGACTTCAAAATTACTTTAGGGCTTCCGGGGTCGATATTTAACATGGATGTTTCTCTTTGCTCACGGGTGCTCGCTCACTAAGAAACAGTTTTTCAATTACAGTTTTCCAAGTTCTTTAGGGCTCCACCCCAGAGGACTTCAAAATTACTGTTGGGCCTCCGGGGTTTAAATTTGAATCGGACGTTCCTCTTTGCTCATAGTTACTTACTAAGAAATAATTTTGAAAAATTTCGTTTAGGGCTCCACCCCATAGAACCTCAAGATTACCATGGATTCTAGGGGGTATAAATTTAACGTGGATGTTCCGTTTTGCTAACAGGTGCTCACTACGAAATGGTTTTGTAAATATAGTTTTTGTAGTTCTTTAGGGCTCCACCTCACCTGACTTCAAAATTAATACAGGGCCAACGTGTTTTAAATTTGACATGGACGTTCCTTTTTGTTCATAGGTGATCAATAAGAAACAATTTTGCAAATTTTTTTAGGGCTCCTCCCCACAAATTCTCAAATCTACTATAGATCCTACGGGTTGAAATTTAACCTAAAGGTTCCGGTTTGCTAATAGGTGTTCACTAAGAAACAGTTTTGCAAAAGTACTGTTTAATGTTCTTTAGGGCTCCGACCCACATGTCTTCAATATGACTGTAGAGCCTACGGGGTTGAAATTTGAATGGTCGTTCCTATTTGCTCATAGGTTAGGGCCTTTTCTATTTAAGAAACCTTTTCTCTCTAAGAACAGGTTTTGCGAAAGTCCTTCAGAGCTCCACTCACACAACTTCATTGTTCCAATGTCATTCTCAAGGAAGTAGATTTCGTTGCTCTTCAAAATGATTGTATTACCTATAAAATAAATTCAATCACGGGCGAAGCCGTGACGGGCATAATAATAAACACAAAAAAAACAACACTAAAAACACAAAAATACGTCACTCAAACAAATGTTTGGATGGACGAAATGTAGGCTTTTAATCTAAAGTATGTCACAGTATAATACCGTATCATCATGTATGTTATTCTAACAAGTGTTTAAATCCATGGTATAAAATTAATTTCTAAAAATTTTATACAAATTGCAAAATTGTAATTAATATTTTCCTCATGTTTTACAAAAACCGGGACGAAACCAAAACTGGCAAGCCTAACCATTAGAGTTGTTGTAATACTCCAAGGCTTTTCACTTCCATTCACAATACTCCATAAGCCAAGTTCAGGTTCTAGTCCTCTCCCATTCTTCCAATTATTATCTTTCTCTCAGAATATCTCTTCAATTTTGATATTGCTTATCAATATGTACTGAGTTAATAATACATTTTAAATTTTTTAATAAAGATGTAATTTAAATTTATCCATGTCTTGTATTTATAAATTACTATGACTTTTTCAGAAAACCATGGGCTTGTGTTTTTGAATGCGGGTTTCACCGAGGCCAGAGAGTACCGGTATTGGGACGACAAGAATCGAACATTGGACTGGGATGGACTGGTGGAGGACTTGAAGGGTGCGCCGGAGAACGCCGTGGTGATCCTGCATGCCTGCGCTCACAACCCCACCGGCTGCGACCCTACCCACGAGCAGTGGGCCGCGATCGCCGACATTGTACAGGTACACTCGTCATAACGCGTGCCTCATCTTGATTACATTGGGAAATCAATATGCAATATACAAAATGACCTACTCAAATTTTATTCTTCAAATAAGTGATGAATCTTCACACTTTTAATTTCAATGTAAGATGAAGTACGAGTATATTCTGCCTTTCATGTGTACGGCTAAGACTGTAGAACGTGAGATAATTCTACTTATGCGTTTGGTAACTTCTATTCAGTCTTTTATTTGGCAGATTTTAAATTTAGACAGTATTTTTTAGTATCAAGCCAGGATTACGTACCCTTTATCTTTTATTGGGCATATTTTAATAAATAGTTTTTTTAATGTCAGGCCAGGATTTTTTTACACACTGTAAGTTAGTATTTGGTACTTAATTTTGTTGTTTCTCATAATAAAATTGTATATTTATATTTGGACCTACTTGGTTACGTTGGTAGCAGAGGCAGATAATATATCTAAGATGTGATGAGTAATACCCCAAATGAGCACAAAGTTCAACTTTTGAGCCCACTGCAACTGATAAGAAAATGTTACTGTTGCTTTTAAAGTTGTGTATGCAAGGTTTATTCCATTTTTTTCTCTTTGCCTTAAACTACTTCTATGATGTACAATTTTTATTTTATTATTTTTTGGACAATTACCTTAAGGGCTGAGGATTCCTAACATATCAAAACTGGCATATTTTCCTCTAAAAATGTAGAATTTTTTCTATTATTTTATACAATTTTATATTTATTTTTTTATTTGAATTTTTACATCATATGTTGACTAACTAATGCAAGTAAATTTAAAATTATTTGTTTATATTTTGTCAACCTCAAACTACTGACAAAGTCGGCCAAAGTGCTGGTAAAATGTATAAACTCATAAAATAAAATGGGTCAGAAAAACAAAAAAAGTGTTTAAATAATTTTAAAATCATATAATATGGTAATTGGTGTTACAGGAGAGGAAGCTTTTCACCCTGTTTGACTCTGCGTACCAAGGCTTTGCCTCTGGTGACCTTGAGAAGGACTCTTGGGCTGTACGCTATTTTGTATCCAAAGGGTTTGAACTCCTCTGTTGTCAGTCCTTTGCCAAGAACTTTGGCCTTTACAGTAAGTGTGGTATATTCCTCTGTAAAAAATAACTTTCTGCCTTAATAGCGTAAGCCTCTGAAGAGAACTGAAATTGTTTTTGTATTAAAAAATAATTATTGTGATAAACTTAAGTAGTGTAAGTCTTGGTGTATCCTTCCATGTAAGTTTGAGGTCAAATTTGGTGATGGAAGCCTTTTCTGATAGACCCATCTTCATCATATATTTAAATTGCTACATCCCAAGATTGTTAAGTGTCTTGGAAACCAATACAGTATCATGAAAGGTAGATTGATTTCCCACCATGCTTTAAAGAAATCTCAGTGCAAAATGCTATTTAGGTTTGCAGAGTGTATAAGAAAATAAAGTATTTATTGTATTTTTTATCTTTTATGTCAAACTTACATACTAAATATTTTCTCTTTTGAGCCTCTTGCAACTGGTTAAAATGTATGAACATGCTGCATGCTGTACACATGTTGCTAAACTAACATTTGCTGAGCCAAATGCCAATCATCGCAACCAATTTGGATTTATGAAATTAAACTCAGTTCATTAAACCATGATTTACCTGTTGAGAATGTGGTCTCATACAAATTGTTGTTTGTGTGTAGATGAGAGGATCGGCAACCTTACTTTTGTGGTGAATGACACAAAATTAGTTGCCCCGATGAAATCACAAATCACATTGATCATCCGTGGGATGTATTCCAACCCGCCTAGTCATGGAGCTAGAATTGTTGCTGGAGTCCTTAATGACCCTGAACTCTACAAAGAATGGTAAGTAGAGAAGTCTGTAAATAACAAAATTTCTTAATTTGGCCATTATATAAATTTTTTACCCTTAAACAAATTTAGTAACAGAACAAAATATTTTAAACATTATTAATTTACTTGGATGATGTTTTTTTTCTGGTTTTTTTTAAATTTTCTGGTTTGACGTTTACTAGTGAATGGAAGTATGAACCTAAAACAATTATGTACATTCAACAAAGAATGAGAACCGCGTTACGTCACAGTCTTGTTTTCATCAAAATTACAAAGTACAGTCGTGCTAATACAGGGAATTTCCAATATGTGTTTTTGTTTAGGTAAAAACTTAAAAGTTATAGAAATTGAAATTAGCTTAGCACCTTTCAAATTTATTTATTTATTACATAGAAGGATACTTAGGTAATTTCAATCTCTATAATAATTGGAGTAGCCCTATTGTGTGAACTTAATCCTATAATGGAAACTATATTAGTCAGTTTAAAGAGTACCTAAAATGTCTTTTAAGGCCTTCTACTCTTTGCAGTTTTTACCAAGTCCGAGCAGTTTATTAATTCCTCTTTCATTAAACTTTCGTTCCTGATTAAATAATAAAATTATTTTTCTTTGTATGTTTGTACCTTTAAAATGTTTTAATTTGAATATATGATCCATTACTCTTACTGTTTCTGGTCGGGTTGCAGGAAGGAATGCATCAAGACTATGTCGAGCCGCATATTGGAGATGAGGCAGGCGTTGAGGGACCGCCTGGAGAAGCTGGGCACGCCGGGCACCTGGGACCACATTACGCGCCAGATCGGCATGTTCTCCTACACCGGCCTCAACCGTGAGTCTACACATTACAGTACATTCACTAATGTGGCAGACGGCCAGTTCAGGTGTCTAAAATTTGGATGGAGCGGAGCCAGACATGAGCCATTGTTTTCGTCAGTGCAGCAGCCAATTATGGTTGCATTACAGTACTGGATTTTCTGGAAGAGATTAAATAAATTACATTAAACCTATGGAAGTGAAATATTGCACAAAATAAAGTTAAAAATTAATTATTTCCTTGTTTTAACAATTAAATTTTAGGTTTTCACTCAGGTTGCTGCTAGCTCTTTTTAGGCACCTGAATGGTTTTAATTGATGACTATTTTTAGCTCGTCACCTGTCACTTCGCCCGACTTTGACATGTTAAGGTCATACACCTTTACCCTCTCCTCACCCTCTCACCCAAAAGCTTTTATTATTACATCTTCGTTCAAACGTATGTATGAATTCATGAAGCTGCTTCATCTAAATGTTAGGAGGATTTTTATTTTCTCAAAAGCAAACTATACCGTATGTTATAAAATTTTTGTTTTCTATATTTTACACTTTTGTTTTATTGCAGTATTTGCAAATTAATATTATTTTACCTTATTGGTTCTATAGAAATAATCTGTCCTTGTAATGTTTTTCTTAGCGTGATGTGTATTTTTTAAACAGAGAAGTGATAATGCTTAGTTGTACCCTCAGTTAAATAATTATCAAAATACATTATTAAAGAATATTTTATCCACGCTGACTTTACTTCAAAATTTCAAAATATGGTATAGTGTAAATTAAGAAAAATCTACTTTCGTTGTATCTTTTGTTACAACAGTGCACTCGGACTCTTCTTCGGGCTGTCAGTTTTGACCGTGTTTTGACTGTTTTGAGCTGCAGTCCGTTTTGACTAGTCAGTTGGCTTCTGCCTAATATTGAACAACTATACTATGATTGTACTTAGCGTTTCCAACATGTTTTACTGAGACTAATTTTCGATACTCGATATTCTTATTTTTGTGTTATTAATGAACAATACCGTATCATTCCTCGTATGATAGACAATATGGACATGTTACTAAATAATGGTAATTTCATCTTAGTATTTATTTGTTTAGGTTTAGGATTAATTTTCTTTAGGGGCAATAACAACTGAATCTATTAGCATTTAATACCCCAGGCCATTAGACGTATTTTGTTTTCTTGTCAGTAGTCATGTAGTAAATTCAGTAAGGCTCATTCTATACAGACGGCTTTACTGCTGCGCATGGTAATATTTTAAAAGTGTCTATCAGCTGATAGTTTACCCAACATAGAACTTTTAAGTGGAAACTACTATACACGAGATTAAAAATAATGCCAAACTTGGCAGTATTACCGTCAGTCCTAGTCTACATGTTGCTATGCAATATTTATACCCAGTAAACACTTATATAGTGAAACCATTCAATCATGTAGATTATTAAGTTAGGAAACAACCGTGAACAAGCAAATAAAAGCCGGGAAAATGCTGTGAATTTGAAAACTAAATCAGAGTGGCCACCTTGTTAATTAAGATTAACAGCAACAGAGAATTGCCATTAATACATATGAGTTCCACGTTACATACTGCACTTACGTTGCAAAACTGACAGTTAAGGAAGCGGATGTTTCCTTCCTTTTCCCCCCGCCAACCCTTTTCCCGTTCGAATTCTTACACTGCCTTGTCAGTCACATCAAGTTATGAGATCTGTAAAAACAAACTTATCAACCCTTTGACAGACCTCATACACAAATCACTCTAGCAAGGTATATTTCCATTACTGCTATAAATATCAAAAGAATACCGAAAATATAAAAAAGGGCCAATCACAGACACAAACATCTATAGACCAATATCTCTACTACCAACGTTCTCAAAATTTTTGAAAAAAATTGTTCTAAAAGGACTCCTTTTCTACCTGGAACAAAATGGACTCCTCACAAGCCAACAAAATGGATTTTAAAAAGCAGATCCACCACAACTGCCTTAATCCAGCTTACAGAACACATCATCGATCAACTTGAAGAAGGTAACTAGTTACCAGTTTCTTCTTAGATTTCATTAAAGCATTTGATTCTAACCATAACCAACTTCAGAAACTGGAAGCTCTAGGTATAAAGGAAAGACATCACAGCGATTTCGCAGCTACCTATCTCTCAGACAGCAATTTGTAGAAATAACCGACACAAAATTACGTAAAACGCTAGGTACACTCAGAAAATTATGACATGAATAGAAAAGTGCCTAATGTAAAGGCTTTCTATACTGACCAGAACCACTGTATAAGTCTCGCCACATAAGTTGACGAGTGACCAAAAACAGCTGGGATGTTAGAGGGGGTACTATTTCCAAACCATCGAGCTCACGCTACACGCTAAATTTCATAGAACAGCTGATTAACTAATAATTTTAACTAAATAGTAGTGCAAATTCATTCGTCAAGTTACATGCCAAAGCTTATAGTTTATATTCCATCTTTTATGGTTTCATTGTGGCCGACTAGACGGTGAATTGAAGCCGCATTAAACAAATAAAATTGCACACCAGTCAAAATGTCGGTGTAGTGCAAGTCCATGTTGTGTTACAGAGAGGCAGGTGGAGCACTTGGTGAACCACTTCCACATTTATCTGCTCAAGTCGGGCCGCATCAACATGTGTGGGCTTACCACAAAGAACATCGACTACGTCGCACAGGCTATACACCAGACCGTGGTGCAGTTCCCCAACTAACTGCAGCGACACATGCCACCGCCTTGCAAACAAAACCATCTCTAAATTTTTACAGTAAGAAATGTACCACTTTTAACTACTTTTATTATGTAAACACAATAAAAGTAATCATGTATTGTGTTTCTTTACCTTTTGGTAATTCGATACATCAACAAAGTGCCTAGTATTACCGGTTCAAATCTCTGTTCTGAATAATTAAGGAAGTCTATAATTTTCCTTTTTAAATTTATCATTGATTTTCTGTTAATGCCACATATTTTTTGTTAAATATTTATTTTTTACTGTTAAAGTAATTAATTGAATTTTTAGTGTATACCGAATGTCTATATATTTTTTATTTATTAAGATTATTAATTGTTTTAAATATTACATCTAACGTAGTCTTTAGTTGTATTGAGCAGAGGTCATATTATTTTTTATAAGGCAGCTTTACTGTAAAAAAACTACTCGTGTTCAAAGAAGTGTGCCTTATGTATTTTCAATACAATCTCTTTCTAACAGATTTTTCATTTAATTCCATCGCACTTTCAATGTATTACAAAACTCATTATTAATGGATCACCATTCTTGTTATTAGGTAGTTAGTGTTTGGAAGTTATTTGAAATGTTACCAATTTAGTTAATCAATGGTTGTTAATAGTTGTTATGTAAAAATAGTAATCCAGTTATTTGATAAGTATTGTAGTTTAAGTCAACATAAATAGAAAGCAAGGATTTTTTTATAAGGATAACTTCAAAGTATTTTAAAGACTGTCAATTAATTTAAATTTTTTTGAACAATAATTAACTTCTTAAGTAATGCTAATACTCTGCTACTTGAGCATTTCTCGGCATTTATTTCGCTTTTTGTTGTGTAGATTTGTTCAAAATAAATCTGTGTTATGTTATCATACATTGTAATGAATTATGTGTCTATTAAAATAAGCCTTTGTGACTATCAAAGTTGACATGTTTTAAAATGTAAGAATTGTAGTACTTTCATTGATAACTTGTTACAATTAATCCGAGTTAGTCTTTAGATTATCTAGTGAACTGCAATTGCTACAGTTTCCTAAAATTGCTTGAAAAAATACGATTTTTAGCACGTCAAAGAACTTATATTTTTGAAACTGAAAATATATCAAACAAGAAATAGCAATTATTTAGAACTCAAAGTAACTCATAGTAAGGCTTATAGTAACTGCCTCATCATGTTGTTGATTAAGAAGATAAATCACATTTCTTTGTATCTGTGTAGTACCATTGGATTAAAAAAACTTTTTATAAAGAAGTTCTTATTAAAACGTATAATATATAACAAAGATATTTTATTATAAAAAAAAGGAAATGGGACCAAAGTTCTGTATTGCACTTGGTATAAATATTGTGATGTTTTCCTGTCATTGGAATTAAATACTCATTCTGATGTATTGCATCTTTGTGAGTATTCAATAATTTTCTCTGTGTAAATGAGTTTAATTATTTTTAACGAATATCCCTTTAAGGAATGGGAATACGCTGATACGGTAGTAGCCATGGTAAGACCCATTTCGGCACAATGTTTGTTACTTTTTCATTTTGAGGTCCAAAGAAGTCAAAAACGCCATTTGTTCATTTTCATATATTTGATAAAATTTGGTATGATGGTGTAAGGACAGGTCTATTTTCATGAGTTCGTGAACCAGCATGATCGGGCTATGAGAACAGGGTTTTATGGGGTTTTGAAGGAGTCAAAAATGGGATTTAGGCATTTTTGGACCTAAATTTTCCAATTTTAAATTTAACTAAGACCATATAAAAGAGCTTAAAAACATACAGATCAGTATTTTTAATTTTTAACTTGGCTTAACAGATTATGTAAAAAAAGCCAAAAATAGGTTTTCCCTGTAATCTCATGGGAAATCAACAAAACCATGTATCTCGCTTATTTATAGATATAACTTAGTAAAATTTGGTAGGTACTGTATGATTAACTTATATTTCCTTACAAAAACCATATGGTGGCAAATTTACATACTCACCCCCATGGGGTTTATGAGTAAAATTAGAAAATGCCGAATATTGATTTACAATTTGATTTTTAACTTACCTAACAATTACATTTCCTAACCTTAACAACTAACATTTTTTAACAACATTACATGGCAGTAAACCTACACACTCATTCCTATGGTGTCTATGGGGAAAATACAAAATTTAAAATTCTTTTGGAAATTTGCTGATTACGCTGGTCTTCTGCGAGGGGGGTATTTATTCATACATATAACTTTTCAACATTTAAATGTGTTAAATGTTTGTAATCCAGTATACAGACATTATGTACTATTATTGAAATATCCTTATGTATGCAAGTAAAACTGTTATAACTTATTGCAATTAAGTTTTTTTATTAATTAGTCATTATTATGAACCGTTTATGTTAGTTTAAATTATTTTTCTTCTTTTTTTAAAATTAATTATTGTTGATTTTTGTTTTTATTATATATTGTAAAAAGAAAAGATTATATACCTGTTATGTCATATGAGCACAATAATTATTTTTTCCTGCCACTGCATGGAAATCACATTGCCACACCTGTAAACCATATGCAAAACAGTTCATTTTCGGTTTCCATTTCATTACCGCACGCTAAATTAAATAGCAATTTAAGGTCAGCTGTTGTTACAAACCATGCCACAGCTGTTGGTCATTGTTGTGGTTTGGTAATTGCTGCTTTTTAGTTTGAGGTTATGTTTGATAGTTAAACAGTGTGTTCCTACAGAAAAAAATCAAACATAACCTAAATGATATTTTGCATACATAAAAACATTAATCTGTTGCAATTATGGTGGCAAGAAAAATCTTGTTTGTAATACAATACAAATAGTCATTGCTGCTCTCGAAATGTTATTCAAGACATATTATCTACCATATACCTTTATTATCTGCCATCTACAATTCTTAAGTGGCAATGAAGTACTTTGCGCTCTTAATATACAAATAGCTATTTTACAACAACGTATTCTTATAAAAATAATTACTCCTTTATTAAAATGTTTATAATGTTTATTGTTTTATTGTTATTGTTTTAGTATTTATTGTTGTCTTGTTTTATTAAAATATTTTATGTTTATTTTTTCACAGGAAGATTACATACTTGCAGTGTTTGAAAACCTCTATATTCTCCTAGTTGTGATTTATCTTACTAAATTTAATTGTAAATCTGAGACAAAAAGCCCTATCATTCAGACCAATGCTAAAATTCCACCAGTTATTCGCTAAGTTGGCAGATCTTCAACAGTGAGAATCATGCAACATATTTTTTTCAAAATTTTATTGATAAAATTCTCTGAGGAACAACACTTTTTGTCAAATATCATAAATCTTAGAAATATTCCTCTAATTTTTCCCTAAAGCGGTGTGACAAATGAATTTAACTCATAACTATTACTAATATAAAAATTAATTAAAGTAGAACCTCGATAGTTCGACTCTTGTTAGTTCGAAACTCCTTATAGTTCGACACGGTCTGTGACAACTTAGCATGTCAGTAACGACTGATAATGTCCATGTTAGGGACTGACAAAGGTGGAAATGTAACAAAATAGTGAATTATTTTAATTTTTGCTATGTGATAGTTCAATCAAGTTATATTTTCATTAAAATTTAGTGTTTCCTAAATTCAACTCATAATTTTTATGCTCTCTGTATAAAAATTTCCTATATAGGCTACTCCCTATGGTTTGACATTTCGATAGTTAGACTCTCTCTCTAAGTCTACAAAGTGTCGAACTATCGAGGCTCAACTGTATTATTGTTTCAAAACCCTAAAACATCACATATTCATTTTCCTAAATGTGATACATTTTTATATTTTGTACAGGGTTAAGAATATCCGCAATTGACGATCTGGCATAGGGTCTACCTCCTACCTATTTATTTTGCACCCTATATTATCTGCCTAAAGATAAAAAATTGTTTATATTTTAATAATTGAAAAGTATAATAGAATTTATTATAATCATTTTTTTATAGGTGGTCAGAAGCAATTAAAAATTGTATGAATGTTAACTGTGTAAATTTTTTCTGCAATACCTCACCAACATACCTAGCCAGCTAAACTTAAATTAGTAAAACAATACCTACTCGCTAGTTTTTTGTAAATAAAATAGAGTTCCGCAATGTGATACAATAACCCGGAAACTATTATTAACACGCAACTTATGGCTCATTTTGAAAGCAACAGCTTACTGAATAATCATCAACATGGTTTTCGTAAACAGAGATCCATCATTACAGCAGTCAACTCACTCATTAAAAACTTTCACAATGGTTTTGAAAATGAAGAATCCGTCCTTTTAATACTGCGAGATGTAAAAAAAAACATTTTACTGTGTATCACACAAAGTACTTTTGGAAAAGCTATCAAAGTATTGTCAATTACCAAAGTATGGTGTTGGTGGGCCGGTTCTCTGTACTTTTCAATCATATTTTGGCAACTGTGATCAGCTTGTTTCCATACATGGTACTTCATCTGCGGCTACTGTTATGGGTTCCTCAGGCCTCGGCTCTTGGGCCTAGCCTCTTCCTTGCACTTATCAATGACTTTGATGTGAATAGTAGTGATGTTCTGCTTTATGCTGACGACATGACAATTTGAGTAAGAGGACCTCTATGCCGGACATCAAAATGAGTGCAGAATATAGCTTAGATGAAGCCAGAAACTGGTTCAAGAGTAACAGACTTCAGCTGAATGAAGGGAAATCCCAGGAACTGTTTTGCAGCTTATGGACTTGTCCTGACGTAGTGACAGACAAAAATACAAGTGTAAAACTTGTACTTTCATTTACTCTTCACAATGATGTGAGGTTGACATGGATCCCTCAAATAGACGAAGTCTGCAAAAACTGTCAAGAGTAAATTACCTATTGAAATTGCTATTCACACAAGAGAAAAAATTAAATTTTCATCACACTGTACGAGAAACAGCTATATTCATCACCAGCTGAGAGTGTAGAAAAACCGTTTTCCCTCTCTAGAGAGGGAAAATCAGCTGTTGATTTTCCCACACTAGTAATTAGTTATGATTACTGACACAAGTAGCGCTAGCAGTGCTAAGAGTATATTATTCCCTAAATCAGCTGTTCTCAATAATGTAATCAGCTGTGTAAAACAGAATCACTGTTTTCATTGTACTGCGGAAATCAATTGAGCATCCATAGGTGGTTTCTTAAACTTGCATTATTTAATTAATTACTATTATTAATTATCTACAGTGTGATGAAAAATATCGTTCATAACTCGAGTAGAAAGTCCGTGCCTTGATCGAAATTCCGCGCTCGGCTAAAGCCTCGCGCGTAAACTCGATCTCGGCCCGGAAAAGACACTTTCCACTCTTGTTATGAAATATACTATACTTGTCATTAACTTATTTTGGACTGTTTCATTGTCACATTAGTTATGGACTGATCTTGTGGGGCCATGCTCCAAGTGCTGGGAGGGTCTTGATTTTGCAGAAATCTGCAGTAAGAATTGTAACATCAAGTGGCAGGTGCGAGCACAGTAAGCCTCTTTTTGAACAACTATGAATCCTCACCGTTCATTGTCAATTAATTCTGGAGTGCATTCTCAGCGTAAGGTCTGACCCAAATCTTCATAACATCCTTAGAGAACAATGTCATAGTTACAATCTTAGATGTAAAAGGAACATCAACGTACCCTAGTGTAGGCTAAACAAAAACAAAGACAGCCACCCAGTGTAAACTTTTCAACATGCCAGACAACATAAGTTAAATCCCTTAAGACGAAGCTGAGTAATTGGCTATAGCAGAAGTGTTTTCACTCTATTGAAAAATTTTTCGAGCAAATAATGACATAGACTAACTCAGCAACACAAACTGGCCGCATTGAAGTGTACATAAGTGTAAATATTAGTGAAGTAAAGTTGTCAATATTGGCTTATAGTTGATTTTAAAAAGTGACAAGATCCGTCCAGACATCAGGGCAACAATCGCCGACTAGTAACGGTAATGGTATGTTAGCATGCTCATGTGATATTTCTGGACTAAGAGCCTATATAATTTAGTCTTTTGACTATATTATGTTTTACAGAGTTAATTCATATTACATTTTAATAAAACTCATACTATATTGTCAGTGATAAATTTCATTCTTAAAAGATAACACTTTTGGTTATGTGTAATTCTGATGTAGTACTAATTTTGTAGTATAATTTCGATTTTCTTAAGTGGCACTATGGTAGACTCTTATATAATCCGACTCATATGTGACCAGGACCCTGACAGATCATGGAATCTTGGAGGTATCGTTTAGACCATTGCAAAATAACCCCTCAGGAAAGGATAAAACAAGTGTTCGTTTTTCTTCATAGAAACTTATCAATAGGACATTGATTGGAAAATATATCTTGAATTAAACCGTACACAGAAAAATCCAGACATCTGCTAGAAAATCATACTGACATCATAAAATCACCAGATTAAGTATTATTTCATTATTGATAAATTTCTTTCTCTTGGCTCTGTTTATAAAAATAAATATATATTTGTTCAAATAACTCTTGGGTGTTTTTGGCATTTAATTCTATTGTCTAGTACCAGGGGGACCGAGCTTAAGCTCGATTAAATTATTACTTTCATTCTCACACAAAGCTTGTTCGCTCCGCTCACTCGCCCTCATCCATTTTTAAGACGTGCTCGTTCGCTTCGCTCACTCGCCACGCCGAAGGGTGGTATCCTGTGAGGTATAATTGTCCTAAACCACAGGTTAAGGATGTAACACATTCGTTTATATCTACAATTATCAGCTGATGATTTTTGTTCAATTTAAAAAATCACCATAAGAATAACATGGAAACTTTGAAGGGCTCTAGGACGAAAACCGGATTTTTCCCAGACATGGGACCAGCTCCAATCGATTTCTGGTGGCCAAAACCCCCATATTCAATAAAAAAATAAAAAAATCCTTGGAGCGAAAAAAAACTTTGCCCGGACAAACGGAGCTTGTTTTAGAGTATAAGATATATGTGAGGGAGAAAGGAAAAAGGGACCTCTTCACGGCAAAGTAAAAATTATAGTATGGACAGTTTTATCTATTGAGGTCAAAAATATCGATTTTCGGTTGTTTGCATTTTAATAGCTCCATTTTGTCCTTCACCAGTTGAAATACATTACAAAACACTTGTAATGGAATAAAACATTCAAAATAATGATTAAAGTAGTCGATGTCTAGCTTGAGAAAAGGTACATCTTTGCGCTTATGGAGAAATAACATTGCCGCGAACAGGTACCTTTTAAAAACCAATCTAAAAGCTATGCTACACTTTGAAAACTGCACTCTGACGAATTCTATCGGCGACAAAAATCAAGTACACCTTAAATTGTAAATTTGAGTGGTCCTCAGGAGACGTGGCAAAAAAACCTGAATTGAATTTTTAAGGAATTAAAAAAATGTATCTATGAAATTGACAGATATCAAATACATATTACAGTGGGTGCTTACCCTGATTGAGTCCTGATTATCAGATTCAAACTTCGGTAATCCAAAGTGTGCTTAGTCCAAAAACTTAATTCAATATTTTTGAAAATAAACTGAGAAAGAACACTGCTACAGCAATTTAAACAGACCACTCTACTGCTGGTTTTGGGGGGAGATAGTGTGCATCTACAAAATAAACTAAACTAGCAAATTTTACAAAAGGTAATTTTTTTTGTACTGAATTTTATTATTGTCTACTTCCGGTGCTCAACTATCTCACTTATGAGAAAAACACATTGATTTACTTTTGAACAATGATTTATTGTTAGGCTGGCTATCAATAGTTTGGTTCACTGGTATCAATTGGTTTGGTATTCAGCCGAGGTCACAATATTTAATGTAACGCCATAGATAAAAATACCTTGTTACTGGTTTTAAATACTGGTACTTGTTTCAAAGGTTTGTAAAATGCAAAGAAATCTTTCAAATAATAATAAATGATGGCCCACTTTTTGTACAATTTTCATGAATTAAATAATGAAAAATCAGCCATAGCTGTGTAATATTCTGATTTAAGAGCTGGATATAAAAATAAGATGTGTTCCTTATTAAAGACATCAAGGAACTAGACTGAATAAACGTCCAGACGAAGGACTCAAACAGCATCCAGCATCCAACTATTGAGCGAATGTTTTAGACTGTTAACTGTCAACTGTTGGAGTCGAATGAATCAGTGTAACAATCTTAAGCACTCTTAGAGAAGTTTTTTGGAGAGTTTTTTGTTGAGTGAGTGAGTGTTTTGCTTTGAATGGATTAGAAGATAGCTTTATAAATTCAAAATATCATAAAAGTGTTGTTTTTTTGTATAGTTAGTTGTTATGTACATCTTGAAAACCATTATAATAACATGCATCATTCTATAAGGACTATTAATAAGTTCAACTAAAAGGAAATATAAATAATTCAAAAACTGAAAATCGAAATGTAAGAACTACTGCTTTTACTGTCAACTCCAACAAGGTATCAAATTAGATCTACCTACAAAACTGTCAATTTTCAGTAAGAAGTGTCACGTCATAATATGTGGTTCACAATAACTTACAAGCAGCACTGCTTTTTAACATCTTATAAAATCCTATCACAAAACCAAATTCAGTTACTTGGATGTTAACATATCAAACACTCCTTAAGTTGTCAATAACTTTTTCTATAAAAATTTTACAAAAAGTTTGTGACAAAAATTAATATTAATAGTTATGTAAGTAATACAGTAATTACTAACACTCAATAAATATAAATATTCACCTTTCAGATACATTGTGTTACTTAGTAAGTTCTGTTCTTAGCAGTACTCATACTTTTATTAATTCATTAAATAATCCCAATTATTTGGTAATGGCACTTTTCCATTGCTTTAAAAAAAATTCCTAATAGGGGAATACGGCACTCCACTATAGGGAACCATACTGGTACTGATAAGGTACTATAGGGTATTACGGTAGTAGTAACGTTAATACCTAAGCCCAGGACCATGGTACTTTTGTGTTTTGAGGTATTTAGAAGCCAAAAACATATATGTGTCCGTTAAACCGATAATTCCTGATTTTGATAAAATTTGATACAAAGGCGTAGGTTAGCATTCATAAGTTAAGTTCAAAACCAGCAAGATTGGACCATGGGAACAGGGATTTATGGGGATTTGTCTTTATTTTAAATACTAGTATACTTAATGCTCAAAATCGAACAATTCATTTTGATAAAATACAAAAGTAACATTTGGTTCTAAATCAACAACAGCCGACCAATCCAATATTATTGTGAATATCAGTAATCACAAAAAACTACACGTATTTACGGCTGTACATTAACAGGTGTTAAAATGTTCAACTCAAACCCAATGTTATTGAAATGGGAAAATTCCAAATTTAATTTATGTATAGCGCCCTTATTTTAAGTCAGATTTTCATTAAATTTTGCCGGAAACAACTACAGACCAAGCCCTATCCAACGACACCAAAAACATGAAAATCGGTTGAAAATTGTAGGAGAAGTTCTCAACACAAAAAAACCCTTAGCGTATTAAATAAGTATAGATTTGACAATTTTAATTTCAACCATTTAAAAGAACTTGAAAAATATTTTATTTTGAATCATTAACTTAGCTTAACTGGTTATGGAGAAAATTTAAATCAAGTTTCTTATGTTATTCTATTCCACTCTCATTCATTGGAACTGATAAGGGGACAGCCAGTTCGGAAAAATTCTGACGGATGTCGAAAAATTCCGATGCGGAGTCATTGTTGTAGCCATTACGGTGGACCTATTGTGGTTATATTCACTATTGTCAATGAGATTATCTGAAAATAAGATACAAACTGGAACTTTGAACATTGTAACAATGAAATGATAGGAAATAAAAAAAACAACGCAGGAAATAAACATCCCCATGGTGTTCCTACTTCATATTCCGTAGCAATCTTTGTTGCCAAATCACTGGCATCAATTCTTTTAATAGGTTTAAGTTTATCCTTGATAGATAAACATACCTTTTCCTGCTTTTCACTTATATAACAGTCAATTGACATACCACGATACACAGGTGCACTCGCGATATTCTCATAAGTAGTAGTTTAATTTATAATACAATGGCCACAGAACAAAGTTTCCAAATAGGTTTTCCAGAAAGTCAACATAAGGCTATAGAACTAGTTAATACATACATCTTCTTCAATGAGGTTCAAAATATCTTAGACTTAATAACCTACATTGAATGCTCTCCTAAGAAGTGAGATACTATATAACATGAGCAAATAAACAAGATAAGGACAAAAAAGTAAGTCTATATTTTTTAAAGTTTATTGCTTTGTATAATCATATTATTAATATTGCTTTTGTGCAGATAATTGATTGGTTTGTGAATATGAAGCAAAATCATTGGTTTGTGAACAAGAAGGAAAGTCATCAGTTTTTAAATCGAGTTTTCCCGCAAAGCCGGCGACCTCTGCGCAAGCTTCCGACCTTCTGGAGGGAGTTCCTCCTGGACTTGTGCAGCCACCTCTCATTGCATGGCCTGCCGCACATCGCCAACCAGGAGCGCTTCTTGTGTGAAAGGTCAAGCTCATTTTACTAGACAAATTGTTTGGATTGTATTAATTTATGTAGACCAGGAACCCTGATTCTACCATACAGAGGTTGCCCAGGGGTCCACGGAATAATCTAATGAATTATAGTTTAAGTATATCATTGGTATGGATAAAATTGTTTTGGACCAGGACTCCTGTGGTTATAATTATATACGGAGATGAGGAAGCCCTTGAAATAAAACATTTTGGAACCACTCGATCCTGTTACAAGTTACCTTACAAACTGCTAGATCTATGACAAATGCCTTAGAGGAGATAATAGCCTTGAAAGTTCTATACTTTACATATTTAAAGACTCAATGTAGTGAACTAAAATACTAAACTGGGACTATAATTCATCGTTTTACTGTGCTAATGGCATTTTAGCGAATTTCCCTATAGGGAATATACACTATTACAGTGTTACTCATGGTAAGACTTAGGTCCCACTTTATGAGCTCAACTCGATGATACTTTTTTGTTTTGAGGTCCCCAGAAGCTAGTTCAATTTCATTTATAGGTAGGGGTGAATGCACCTGACCAGTTAAGACTTTTTAACTTTGAAAAGGTGCAGTAAATAATTCATAAGCAAATTAAATATGTTTGATGGCTTTTTAGAAACTTTAGTATATTAATCTACAAATATTTTTATTTTCACCCAAAATGGCTTAGAGTAGAATTTTTGGGGCATTGAAAAAATTTTGCAAAATCACCAATAACCGACCACTATTGAACTAGTTACCGACCACAATAAATATGAATTTTACTGAGTTATTGACTTCAATCATTTTATGAATATGTTCAACAGACTATGTTTAAATTATCTTCTTTAAGCAAGATCAGGTTTTAAAAAAAGGTTAAATAGGCCTACTCAGATAGAGATTAATACTGAACTTGTCCTCAATATTAACTATAGTAGATTGGTGTGGGCTTATAATCTAATGAAATCATTGTTTTTTAATTAACATGTAACTAATGGCTATTAGTTATATTTTAACTTGTCTAAAATTTTCGCAAAAGGTACGAAAGATTTGGCCTTTTTGTGCTACTCAACATTGTTGGTTTTAAAATGTAAACAGTTTGGTTTCCATCAATTGGAAGTGTCTTAAACATTTAGAAATCTAAATTTTTGTCACATTTTTTTTTAAAACAAGACATCACAAGTTCTCTTAAACTTTTAAAAATATCTTTTCCACATAATTGTGCCTCTTTTTTGGCACAATTCTATGGGAAATTCTATTAATGCAATGTTGTATTTTAATGGCTCTATCTTGAGTTGGAGTATGGTGTATAGGCATTCGTGGTTCTAACATTGACTATAATCCTATACTCTTATACGAGCAATGTTTGCTTGTTTGCTTGCTTGCTTGCTTGCACAATTATCTCAAAAACGGCTCCGACGATTTCCTTCAAATTTTGGAATATGGGGGTTTTGGCCACCAGAAATCGATTGGAGCTGGTCCCATAGCTGGGAAAAATCCGGTTTTCGCGCTAGAGCCCTTCAAAGATCCCATGTTATCCTTATGGAAATTTTTTAACTGAACAAAAATCAGCTGATAACTGTAGATAAAATAAACCAATGTGTTACATCTTTAACCTGTGGTTTTAGGAAAATCATACCAATGTGCAGCAAACCTTCCGCCTGGCGAGTGAGCGGAGCGAACGAGCTTTGTGTGAGAAACGAAAGTAATAATTTTACCGAGCTTAAGCTCGGTCCCCCTGGTACTATACACTAATGTGAATAGACTTCTTATAGCATAGGCATGTGCAGGTGGAAGGGTGTCTGATATAGCTAGGTTTTTCTCATAGGGCGACAGATGATGTGCCACGAGTATTTAATTTGGTTTCCCTGTCAAAGTGAAGGGCCTTTGAGAAGTTTATGGGTGCTTTTTCAATTACATAGGTTACTACTTCAACAATATATTGTCATCGGAATAAAATTTATTATTATTAGGTTAGCTATACTGACTGTAGTTTCAGTATGTTGAATTTCCCAAGGCATGAGTCACAAAATGCTAGTCCATCTATGATTTTTCTGCCTTTTTGTAAAAATGTAATACCCTCTGAAGGTTTCCCAGAGAGGATAATCCCTATAAAATCAGCCTGTAACACATTTATGCCTCAAATAGAGCAAAGTAGACTCAAGCAGTCCTTGAGGTTTCAATCAAGGATATGTGAGCACTCTTCAACTACTCGACTACCCAGTCAATTCTCTATCAACTACAGGGTTAGGCAAAAGTCTGGATACCCCCAGTTAACTTTTTAACGCGTTGCAGTAGGAAAACCAAACTCGGCACATGTTTACAAAATCAAAAATGGCACTTTTTCATCAACTACACAATTTTGCCCCTGCCCCCAAAATGGGGTATTTTGGGGGCAGCCCCAAATTTTCAAATGTAAACCCCTATCGAGTGACCCCTCATTTTAAACGGTTTATCAAGAGAAATTAAATGGCGCAAACCGGAGGTCGATATCTCACCCCTAACCAAAATGGCAGCCATTTCAAAATTTGACATGGGCAAGCAAGTATAAGTAAGGACACCCCCAATTAATTTTTTAACACGTTGCAGTAGGAAAACCAAACTCGGCACATGTTTACAACATCAAAAACTGCACTTTTTCATCAACTACACAACTTTGCCCCTGCCCCCAAAATGGGGTATTTTGGGGGCAGCCCCAAATTTTCAAATGTAAACCCCTATCGAGTGACCCCTCATTTTAAACGGTTTATCAAGAGAAATTGAATGGCACAAATCGGATGTCGATATCTCATCTCTAACCAAAATGGCAGCCAATGTAAAGTCAATTTACCCTTCTCGAATTTTAAAATGGCTGCCATTTTGGTTAGATATGAGATATCGACATCCGATTTGTGCCAATCAATTTCTCTTGATAAACCGTTTAAAATGAGGGGTCACTCGATAGGGGTTTACATTTGAAAATTTGGGGCTGCCCCCAAAATACCCCATTTTGGGGGCAGGGGCAATGTTGTGTAGTTGATGAAAAAGTGCAGTTTTTGATGTTGTAAACATGTGCCGAGTTTGGTTTTACTACTGCAACGTGTTAAAAAATTAATTGGGGGTGTCCATACTTATACTTGCTTGCCCATGTCAAATTTTGAAATGGCTGCCATTTTGGTTAGGGTTGAGATATCGACCTCCGGTTTGCGCCATTTAATTTCTCTTGATAAACCGTTTAAAATGAGGGGTCACTCGATAGGGGTTTACATTTGAAAATTTGGGGCTGCCCCCAAAATACCCCATTTTGGGGGCAGGGGCAAAGTTGTGTAGTTGATGAAAAAGTGCAGTTTTTGATGTTGTAAACATGTGCCGAGTTTGGTTTTCCTACTGCAACGCGTTAAAAAGTTAACTGGGGGTATCCAGACTTTTGCCTAACCCTGTATACAATCCAACATTATACTTAAGACTTAGGATTTAATTTGATTTTTTTCTGAATCGTCCAAACTTTTGCCTAACACTCAAAACTTTTGCTTTCTAAAACTCAATACTTTTGCAGTATAAGTATCACATTTGTAGTTTTATACTCAAACCAGCACATTTTGAGGAAGAGTTGTGATACCCGACTAGACTAGTACTATCAACTTTTTATCCTTTAAAACCCTGTATTCATCTGCTAGTAACTATAAGACATTAATGAGCTAAAAATGATCCTCTGATAAATATGATCAGTGAAGTTGATGTCCAGGATCCTGTGGGGAGTGCTAGTGATGACTGCGAGTCTGGCGATGGCGGGCGTCAGCTACAACTCGTGGGAGACGTACCAACATCCAACGGTGACGACCACTGTTGCCACCACACGCTACGACTGCTTCAAATTTCCCTTCCCCTCCTTCAGCATTTGTGACTCAAGTAGGGTGGACTGGCAGCGAGCATTGAAACTTACAGAAAGGTATTTTGTATAATTGTGTTTTTTGTTTCAAATCATTTGAATATTTATAAATTTTAAACATCTTTAGTCAGTAAAAAGCGTTTCTGAACCGATGACCTTGATTTTTTCCATGATATTGTATTATATAGTTATATATATTTCTTAATTTCAGAGATGTTCCAGACAAAGGAAATGTAACCATGGATAAAATTCTTGTTCTTTTAAGAGCACTAGCAGATATCACGTTCGGTGATTTTGATTTTTTGGCAAATATAGAAAATGCAAATCTAAACCCTGATGATTATACGGGAATAAACATAAAAGAACTTCTAAAAAAAGTAAGTGTAACTCAGATGACTGTATTAAAATTTAATACCAATTAAATTTTCAAATCTGTGTAATAAATTTAAGTTACTACTCTTGGTTATCTAGGGGCTAACTATGTCTAAAAGTAAACAAGTATGCCTTGGTAACGTTGAATAACTTCCAACAGTTAAGAACTTTTAACAGGAGCTAAGAACTTTATAGGATTGGGTTACTTCATGACAGATGTAAGATGGTATCTAGAGGTGAGGAGTATATGAGAGAGTCTATGCCCTGCACCTGCAAGTTAAAAAGCATTATAGATTTGAGCTAGATAGGACTTCAAAAGCTAACTATATACAGGGCCGCCGAGAGAATTTTTGTGGCCTGGGGCAGAGTTTCAGTGTGAGGCACCCCCCCCCCCCCCCCCACCGGTCAGTGAATCCCTGCCCGTCGCCGTCTGTGTTCGAACCAGATGCAATATAGGCTACACCTATTTATTTTTATTTTTTTGGATATTTATTTTGTATTTAAGCACACAATTTGCTTTCTTTTCTTAAGTGATTCATAAATATTTTATTTGTATTATTCTAAGATATAGCTAGGATAAATGTACTTGATTTACAGTACGCCTACATGAAATAATTTGATCAAACTGGCACTTTGACTGGGTTTGAGAGTGCTTATTGGAGAGCTACCACGTGATTTTAGGCCTAACTTAAGTAGGCCTATTTTGAAATTGCTAAGCTTACAGGGAAAATTATAAAAATGCATTTCATTTTTAAATGGTTACCCTAATTAATAACATTTTTTGTTTACTAAACGCTTTTTTAACTTATAATTAGTTGCTTTATAATTAATTGATAAAATTGAAAGAATTACACAAGGTCCTTTTTACTCAAGACTAACCCTCAACTTCACCCCTAAGACATTAGATAATTCAGTGTTGGTTCTTAACCAAAACTAAGTAGCGTTCACAAAAACTACCAACTCGCAAACGTTTCTTTCTTGCGTGCAATATGGCAAATTCATTTATGACATTATTAAAAGACACTTTTATTTTATATATCTCTTCTATCTTATATACTTGGATGGACCAATAAACGCAGGCACGACAATATTAGTCGAAGCCGTGAAAGGATCGGTTGCAAAATACAATATTTATGCAATGGTATAGCGCTGTCAAATACCGGCACAGCACGAGGCGGCGGACACGGCGCCGCGGCCTCTATTCACCGACACAGATCTTATAAAACCACGGAGGCTCATAGGCCTGTATATAAGGTCATAGGCTATACTTTGTTACGGTTAGAAGATAGGTTTTCAAAAATACATGGTGTTACTATAGCTTATGCTCAGATTAAATTTTGCTACCATGTAAAAAAACGCCTGAAGATGAGGCCCCCTGTCTCTTGAAGCCCGGCGCAAACTGCCCCCCCCTGCCCCCCCCCTCTCGGCGGCCCTGACTATATACTGAATTCTCTCAATCCGTGCAAAACTGCATGGAGTGTGATTAACAACAATAGGAAGCAACCATCCCCACCACTGTGGCTACTGTGTAAGTAGCCCTGACCAAATGAACGATTATTTTTTAGAGTCGGTTAGGGAAATATCCCAGACAATCTCAGCCAATATAGAAAAGGCCGGTAGTGATGTAGGGTTGAACTGCGGTCAATCTCATGCCAAGTGGAAAAAACGGGAGTTTAGTTACCCGAGAGGACATCGTAAAAACTGTTGCTGGTCAGTAAAAATACATATGGCATGACGACAGAGTTCTAAAATGCATTGTGAGCACAATTGCCTTCCCCTTAGCAGACATCTATAACTTATGTCTGCAGCAGGGATACTTTCCTGAAGAGCAAAAAATAGCTCGTATCTGTGTACAAAAAGGGTGACGCAAAACTTAGTTGTAGCTATCGGCCAATTAGCATACTGCCAGTGTTTGGCAAAACACTGAAATCAATAATCAACAAACAGCTAATGGATTTCTTTGAGGAGAATCAGTTGTTAAACGATGCTCAGCAAGGTTTTCGTCCAAATAGGTCCCGCAACCATCACAGCTATAGAGGAACTAATTGGTAGCATACATGACGCATTTGAATGTGAGGGATCTGCACAGCTCATGCTTTTAGATCTCACAAAAGCGTTTGATTGTATGTCATACGAAATACTAATAAATAAACTAGAAAATTATGGAGTGACTGGTGCTGTTTTGAGTACTTTCCGCTCTTATCTTACTGATCAAGAGCAGGCAGTCTCTATATGAGAAGCCACATCCAAAACAGCTAAGATCTTGTGGGGTGTTCCACAGGGCTCGCCTCTTGAATCCAGCCTCTACGCTATTGCAGTAAACGACTTTGAAGTCAAGTAACAAAGCACTGATGTATGCAGACAACACCACCATTGTTAGTCGGGGCACGAATATGCAGATCCTGGAAATGTCGTTGTCCTTCTGCTTGGAGGAGGTGAAAGCCTGTTTTAGGAACAACGGAATGAAGCTGACCGCGGACAAGACTCAGGAACTGCTGTGCAATTTATGGACCAGGCTGAAAACCAGGTTGATGATGGGCAATGAAGCAGTCAAACTTCTTGGTGTATATATTGACAGCAAATTCAACTGGAATCGTAACATAGACGAGATTAGCAAGAGACTGTAAAGAGTATGTTCCCTCCTAAGAAAACTGAAAACACAGTTCATCCAAGATTACCTAAGACTTGTATATTTTGGCCTGTTCCATTGCCACCTGAACTATGGTTTGATACCATGGGGCCATGCACCTGGCACTAAGAGAGTCCTTCTCCTGCAGAAATCTGCTGTTACGATAATGATAATAACATCTCTTGGTTTCCGTGACCACTGTAGACCTCTTTCACACAGCTGGGTATTCAAACTTGGTATGGCTAATATATCTTAAACTCACTTTTAAGTGTAAAGGAAAATCCCATTCTTACCAAGAGAGATCAGTGCCACCAATACAACCTTTAGGTCTATAAGAGACCTACACCAACCCTGTTCCAGGCTAAACAAAACAAAAGACAGCTACCCAGTGTTGGCGCACAAGCTTTTCAACAGGCTGCTGGTGGAAATAAGGGAACTTGAAACTAAAACCTTTAAAAGAAAAGCCAAAAAGTGGCTTTTAACAAGAGCCTGTACTCAATTGAAGAGTACCTAAACTTCCCACAGATAGATCAGCTAGGCGTAGCATCCTTCAATGCGGCTGCCAAAAATGTAAATAGTACAAATATTTTAACTAACATAAAACATTGCAAGTGTAAATACATGTGTATAAAATTTGGACAAGACCTAAACAGGAATCTGGATAATAGATGCAGTTTGGTAAATGGCAAATGATTTCCTTAACATTTTAAATTTATAATAGGTACCTAATTTTTTATTCCTTGTGGCAGGTTCAGAGGCCTTGCACAGAGATGTTTCATGGTGCATGTTGGTGGCGCGAAGCTTTCTATAATTGCTGCTCACTGTTTGAGGTTCAGAGAACTGATCTCGGCTTTTGTTATTCTTTCAACAGCGACCTGTCAGAGCAAAGCCAGTTGTAAGATCTAATGTTTATTATTATCGTAATGTGTTAATAAAAGATGTGTTTTAAACATAGGGAAATTCCATATTCTAGATACTGTGGGGAAATTCAAACTTTTTTTTGTAGCCTCCATTATACATGTCATTAAAAGGTTAGTAAGCCTGTGCAGTGATCTAAAGACAATGAGATATTAATTGTAATGGCATTAAGTCACATATGCAATACACTGGGAGTTTATTTTAATTCAATGTTAAAGTTATAAAAACCGTGTCAATCTAAACAATCTTTCATAAGTTTTCATTGAACTGTTAAGATTATAATAGTATATTTCACCATTAGCCCGAAAAGTGACCCATTTCGGGGCGAGATAGTGCTTTATGCGCGAGGCGAAGCCGGGCATGGAATACACTATTGAGCCCCGAAATGGGCTTTCCCGAGGAGTTTTGAACGATACTTTTCATCACAATTCAAGGAGAATAATTCGTAATTTTTTTGTCAGTAGACAAAGTAAACAAAGCCAGAATTCAAAATTTAATTTGTTTTGAAGTCAGCTGATTGAGAATCGGATTATTAAAACCTTGAGTTGTTGCTGTACGGGAACAGCAACATATATACAGTAAACCAATGGTGGTGAACAGCTTTCAGTAGATAGACATTCTAACTCGAGTTCCAAGTTATTACAACTTGATGTTTGATTTCACTGCTCTTGAAAAAGTAAGCAAAATAAAAAAGTAAATAAAAATAATGTTATAAATAGTAAAATTCTTGACTATGTTCACTATTGTGTATAGACGGTATTTGTTGGTTAAAGGCACTATCCATTTTAAATGTAAATATGTTAGGTTGGGTTAGGTTAGCATATCTTGGTTCCCTTATCTTTGTTATCACTTGTTTGACAACAATGATTCTGATGAACTGGTACAAATGTTGTTCAAAGGTCAAGCACTCCACAGACATATGGTGTGCTATACATAATATTTTCATGTAGTTTTACTCATAAGATGAGTGACCGAATCTATTGGAACAAATGTTAATTTATGACCTAATTACCTAACAAAACCAATGACACATCACTCTTCTTGCTGACATTGCCGCCTTCTGGAATTTAGTTGTAAAATCAGGATCAATGTAAATTCATAAAATTTATGCAAATATGTAAACGCGGCATTGTCATAATTTTATGTAATACGTAATATGTCGTTTTTTTTTATCATGTAGGCTTGTAAAAAGATGTGGTGCTTATAACTAACAAGTACCAAATAGACTTCTCATAGCATAAACATATTTGAAACCGATTTACAGTGGCGCACATGAAGTACAAGTGACATATATGATTCAGTCATTGAGTTCTTCTATACTTCTTAACCTTGCAAGAAACATTTTATAATAAGCATTATGTTTTTGTTGTGAGAATGTGTTTTTTGCAGCACTGTAAGAGTAGCTGGATAGTTACAACATCAATGGTAATGCCTCTGGCACGACAAACATGAACTGTCAAAATTTTGACAGCTAAATTGGATGAATTGGATCAGACAAACAAATGAATTGGATGAGAAGTCTATACAGATGTTAGTGTATATGGTCATTGGTAATACTGTGTTGGAATTTCAAATTTTTTATTGATTGAATGTGCAGTTATTCGCGAGGCTACGGGAGACGCGGCCGACCCAACTACTGGGTGGACTGGAACAAGGAGGTTCGACCTCGCAGATCGACCACGTTCGGCCCCTGGTCGGGGCTGCGGGTTACAGTCGAGGTGATGTCCACCCAACAGATCCCCACCGGCACCAACATCACCCCCGGCGTCATGGTGAGCCATATGTCACACATTACACTGTGTTTTTTAGGTTTAGAATATTAAACAGGTAATTCTTTATTGGTACTCCATTACAAATACTAACCCACCAATACAACAGTAGAAGTCCTCTTCAAATTCTTTATTTTACAAAAAAAAAAAAAAAAAAAAAAAATTGAACGATTACATTTGGCACAGTGACAAAACCTTAGCGGTTTGTCAGCACTTATTATATTGAGAAAACTTAATCTATGTACATGCAAATTTAATACTCCAGTCAGCAGTCTAAAAAAAAGCATAAGAGAGCTTTCATCACTTTTAGAAGGTGTATTAGTATTCACAAAATATACATGGTGTTGCAAAAGTCAGCGTACCGAAAATGCAGTTAGACTGTAGATAGTATTAAACATAACTATATCGTTATTATTTTAATGTACCTGTTAGAGAAGCTGCTCAAGGTGACCACCATCACCTCCTGGTGCTCACCGGCCTGCAGCGGTACGCTGACTTTTGCCCCACCCGGTACTATAAATACTTAATTAACAATTTTCAATAATAAATACGAAACAGATAACGAATAACATTTGTCACTAATCGAAAAGGAGAAAATCACATTTTGATTAAATTTAGCAATTTCAATAAATTTTAGTTTCAAAGTTACCTTATTCTCAATGGTATTTACAGTTTTATTTGGAGGAGGCGAGGAGCTTCCCTAATAGTGAGAACCAACGTATAGATCCTGCTTCTTTTGTGGACATTCGAGCTTATGGCATTATGAAACAAGCGACGAGGCGAGTGCGAACTGTGCTCTTTGAGGACCGCAATTGCCTTTTCCTGGACGAGAGATCTGGGATCAACGGAGTCTACACGGAGCACAATTGCCAAGTGGAGTGCCAGAGAGATTATGTCATGAAATATTGTAACTGCAGCTCAGACTTTCTGTTTATTGAAGATAGTAAGTTCTATCCATTGAAACAGTTTAGCACTTCACTGAAGCAATATTTTAATCATTCACTAGCTGTTTGGCTGTTCTTCGTATGGGGGTTATGTTTAGTTTATTTAATTAATTATGTTACAAATTCAATATGACGGCTTCAGTTGGATTTCACTGTATCTATAGATACTCTCGTTTCATGCATAACATTTGGAGGTACAGTTATCAAACACTTGTTGTTGTATCTAAAATATTTTAGATTCCTTATTGAGTTAGAAGTTATTTATATCGCCTTAAATGTTTTTTGTCACAATTTTGTTGGACACTTAACATGTGTGTATTTATAAACGTCATAGTTTTGTAAATGTATTATTACTCACTGGAGGTAATGAAAACTCAGACTTTGGAAAAATGAGTACAGTTATATTTATGAAATATAATATTGATATCTTGATTGGATGTGACAATAATACCAAATCCAATTAGCCCCAGCCCTTCCTCTTGCTTGGTAAAAATCACCGTTCTAGTAGAACATGTAAAAATATGTACAACATTTAATCCAATCTAAAACTAACAGTTATAATTTATTTAATACAGTTTAAATATAATAGTTAAAATTCCAATACCCAACCTAAGTAAAACAATGCAATGTCGTTCATTAAAACATGCATTAGTGATGTCACCAATTTTTTAATATCATTTTTTTACTCAAACACATCCCCCATGTATTGCCCAGATTGTACCTGTATTAATTTAAAGGTTTTGTGAGAACATGTAGTAGATGCTAAAAGCTGAGAACGACTTATAAGCTTAGTTTGCAAGTAAAATAAGAAATATTTTAAAATAAAAGGAACAAAAATTGTTCTGCAATAATAAAAATCAACAACATTAATATTCCCATTTAGAACCGAGTGCACTGCACTTGCTCTATTTTGGCCATTGAAAAGTTGTAGTGTTATATATGGATTATGGAATTTAAACATATAAGTGGAATTTAAACATATAATCTGTGGTGAACATGACAAACTGTCTAATCTAGCTAGCTGATTCAGGTATAACAATGAATTTTTAGTTTTCCATGAGGAAGATCCTTATATTGACAAATGTTGGTTTGGAGCAGATAAGATGCTTCTCAAAGCATGAAATAAAAGTAATAAACAATTTCAAATAATTTACTTCTGAAGTATTCGTGTGAAAGGAAGGCAAAGATTGGTATTTAAGCACGAATTGGCTACTTTGTCAGACTATGGGGCAAAGCTCTAAGGTTGCACATGCAATTAAAGTTGCTATAAACATTTACATCACTCTATTTCATAACAGGAAAAAAATTGAGAACATCAGGTAAAGCTGTTGTCCTGTGAAAAGAGGACAAATTAGGACCCACGAGTTTCACAACAGAGTGAAAGACAGAGTGACAGAGGGAAAGAAATTTTGATAACACAAATTTTGGATTCTGAGATACGTAAAACTTAAAAATAAGACAAATTTAAAGATTCTAAGCAATGTACAGATATAACTCTAATTTTATTAATAATATATATATATATATATAGTCTATAATTCTGTAAGCCAAATTTCTTGAGCAAAATTGTGAGCGTTATACAAATTGCAGAAAGATGGGAGGGGTCTCAAATTGAAGGTCTTGGTCCCATACTCGAGGGAAAACTATTGGCGTGTCCATAATGTTAACAGGAAATGAGGAATAGCGTAAAATGTCCTCCATAAGAATAGCATGGGGATTCGAAAAACGTCTTTTTTGTGTACATTAAAACATGTGTTATCGTTTAATTTTCAAACGAGACACAGATGATTAACATTGAGTGAAGATGATAAAATAATTCACCCCAAAAGAGAAGCAATCTATATGTATAATTCTGTGAGCAAAATTTTTTTAGTAAAATTGAGAGCATTTTGCAACTTGCAGGAAGATGGTAGGGGTCTCAAATTAAAGGTCTCTGTCCCATGCATGAGGGAAAATTATCAGCGTATTCCATAAAGTTGCAAGGAAATAAGAAATAGCGTAAAACGTCCTCCATAAGAATAGCTCGGGGATTTGAAAACCGTCTGCTTTGTGTACATTAATTAAAACTTATGTTATGATTTTATTTTAAAATGAGGGACAGATGATAACCGGCCTATTGAGTAAAGAACTATTAATAACCAAATGACATAATATATCTAGATTGGTAATACTATAATAAGACGTTTTGAGGCTTTGAGGAACTAAAATTTCTACTAGGAGCGTTACCAACCTTAAAAACTATTAAAAATGGACTGCGGTTTTTTACTGTTATGTTATAATAATTTAAATTGTAAAAAACTGAGCCTGTATGCAAATTATGACATAAATTCTGATTGTGATGGGGATGCAATGGGCGATAAATTTTGGTTTTGAGAAACGCCTACCTTATTTACATTAAAACAGGTTTTGGGTTTACTTTATGACGAAAAGTGTCAGATGATCATATTGAGTGACGATGATACATTAATTGAAACTTAAAGTATATCAGTCAACGAAAGGTTGGTATTCTGTTAGCTGAATTTTATCAGAAACCTTTTGGTCATTTCATAGATTGTAGAGTTATTGGAGAGAGTTAAAATAAAAGTCGTTTGTCCTACATACTAGGGAAAAATGTAGAAGGTAAAAAACTTTATAACAAAATAGGAAAGAAAGATATTAAGAAAGATTTTAAAGAATTGGAAGGTTCTCCTAAGAGATTCTCCATGTATAGTGATTTTTTTTTTAATCTATGCTTTGTTTACACAAAATAATGAATTTTGATTTGGAGGGACTAATATTAGACTAACAGTGAGTGAAGATGATATATTTTGTTCGGCTGTGTTTAAACTTGGTGAAGAAAAAATAAAAAAAAACTCTGACAGGAGCTATCTAAAATCCATTCAATTTTAGGACAAAGAAGACAATGAAATTGGTATGATACAAAGTATTGAAAGTTAATTGCCTCTGAAATTGATGCTGAACATCCGTCAGAATGTTTTTTCTCATTGCCGATTTTCTATGTTATATTAAAAAGCCGTCATAGCTTAAAGGGACTATGATTTCTTGCAAAACATATTTTTCATAGATCGATATAAGTTTAACAACAGACAGAATGAAGCATTTACAAACGGGTGGCCTAATGGTACAGGACTGTAAAGAGTGCTTTGGGGGCGAATAGCCTGTTCAAACGGTATTGTTAAAATAAATTAAAATTAAATTTTCTGGAAACTTTCATAGTGAAAAATTTGTGATCAGCTATGGTTCATGCTATTTTAATTTTATGATTAGGGGCTTTTGCCCCTATGAGCAATGAATACAAAAACGTAAAGAAGGTCACATCTTATGGAAGAAATGGTTAAGAAAGTTTCTGTTGACGTAGTAGCGCACTCCACCATGAGAGCGTGCACGAGACAATGACTTATTAGTCAGATTACATTCTGACTATGTTGCAGATGGTCACCAGCAAAGAATCTCTCTCGTCCTCACGCTGCACTCACATCATACATAACCTATGACAGTTTTCCATCACTGGACCAATTCTTTTAATTATTATGTAGGAACACTTTTTCCGTCCGCCTATACTTTAGTTAGTGCTCATTTTGGAACCCAAGTAAACAAATTTGAAAATACAGGATAATGCAGGTAAATGTAGCAGGATACCATGACGACGTTTATAACTTAGTTTATTTTGGTAAACATATGATTCAATAAAATATCTTCATTAGAATAACATTTAAGTTGAAAGCCCATACATTAAGCCCATGTTAAGTTGAAGTCTTAACATTAAAAGGATTTAATGACTTAAAATAACGATTCTTCTTGAAAAAAGCTTTCAAATGATACCAAATAAGCTAGGTATATGTTTAAAATGGTGTTTTAACGACACAAAACTAGATAAGAAATTTAATATTTCCCTCTCTCTCGTACTATGTTTAGGCCGTTTCCTCTGGCGCTATCTCTATTTGGAATGCTCAAGTTCAGTTTACAGTGCTCCTAGCGGAATAAAATGTTGGCCAATTTTTAACATGGGATGTGACCTTCTTTACGTTTTTGTATTCATTGCTATGAGCCACTAGTTTTATAACTAATTTGAAATAACTATCAAAATATTTTTGACAGAATGTTTTTAACCCTCCATCTGGCGGCCTGGGAGTCTCTGACCACGAGGTCGGCTGATTTGAGGGCATCTAATGTAAAGTCACCTCCCATAGTAAAAATTGCTGTTATAAAGTTATTGATCTCAGTCACATAGTTTGCACATCGAAATATTTGGGACAAATGATATTTATATCATATCCTTGCGATAAATGTTGTTTTCGCAACAGTCAGCTGTGTCAAAATTAGTCGATTCCCAATGGGTTGGATAAACAGTCTGGTAAACAAAAGTTTTCGGGACTGGCAAGAAAACAACTTCAAAGATTTTACAACACGAGCGCTGCTATTCTTCTCGGAGTAACTTATTCCATTGAAAAATATTCAAACATCTTATTGTTTTGCTTACTGAAACAAATAAACAATAACAAACCTCTAATGATATTTGTCAACTGTTATTAATACTAAACAGCTGAAATCAGTTCAATAGGATTCAATAGGATAAGCTTTACTGAGCCATTAAACAATACAAAAGTTGCAATAGGCTAAGTCATAATTCATACAGTGAATGAACTGTGAATGAAAATTCCCATAGTAGGTTAGTAATAGAAATTCATAACTGGCACAAAGACTCAATTTCCTTAAAAGGTAGGTAATTCTTGCTAGTTTTGAGCACAGATGTGTGATGTGGGTTTCCCAAATTAACTTATTGTCTATATGTATGCCCAATAATTTTACTGATTGATTTGCATCATCAAAAATGTCCTCCTTTGTAAGTGAGAAATAAATAAACTCTGTTTTATCATCATTGACTGTTAAACTGTTAGTTGTGTACCAAGTCCGAGCACACTCTAGAGCCTTGTTGACTTGAGGTCTAGTCATTAAATAATTTAAATTTTCACAGATTAATGTGGTATCATCAGCGTGGAGTACTGAATGAGAAGGAACATTGGAACTACAGTCATTGATAAAAACCAAAAAAAGAAAAGGGCCCAAAACTGAACCTTGAGGAACCCCCAATTTAATGTATAAAATATCAGAAAAATGTTGATCCACTGCCACTAGTTGCTTTTGGTTTCCAAGATATGATTTTATAAGAGCTAATTCAATGTTGTCTATACCATAATAGAAGAGTTTATCAAGTAAAATTGAATCAAAAGCTTTTTGTGAGTCTATTAAACAAGAACTAACAACTAATTTATTCAAATACAAGATAAACAAATAGCAAGATAAAAGGTAGTATATAGGTGAAAATTTATTTACTCAACTGTATATTTTTATTAAATGTAGTATGAAAATTACTGTTTGTAACTCATCCAAAAGTGGTATACCGGTGCTCGATCTAATTCAAGTAGCCTACTCAGCTTCGCCTCTTACTCAAAACTTGATCTTGCATCAGTAACAACCACTTTCTTAACTAGTGACTAAATGTACTATTTCAGTCCATAATTTATTCTTCTGACTTAAACTCAATGTTTATCTAAGAAAGTGATGAAACTGATTCTTTGATAATACTCAATATTTTCAGATGCAACAAAATATCCTCCGTGTGATGTTTCTGGATTAAACTGCCTCAATAAGTACAACTGTAAGTATATTCACTAAGGGCCAATTTCCCCTACACATTTAATTTATACATCGTTAGCTTCAGTATTAAACATAGGGCCAACTTTGGTCTAAACTTGGTTTTAAGTTTAAACTGATTTGGAGAAGGCGACCCTAATAATGAGTTTAAATTGGCAAATTTAATGGTATTAACTGGTAATACCTTTTTTATTATTACAGAGCTCTAATTGCTATTGTTTGAGCAGGTGATTTAATGATTTACTATTTAAAGTCAGTTATAATTGCTTAATATGTTTATAAAACCAAAAAGGGTGGAAAATAAATGTTATTTTAAGCTGTGTCCGCACTGGCCAAACACATTTGCAGAACAGTGTTCTGCCGAACAGTTGTTTGCTTGTTGGCATTTATTTCTTATGTAAATATTAATCTGTGATTGTTAGTTAGAAATGTTTGTTGATTTTTTGTGTCCGCCGAACAAGTTCCCCACAAATATTCAGCCAGTGAAAACGTGGCAACTGAAATATCATAAACATCAAACAGGCAATTGTTTACCTGCTATTTCAAAATTGGCAAATTTTTGAATATTATGTTATGCAGCATGGTTAACTGAATAAATAACATTTAATACTTGTCATTGATCACTTTTCAGTCAGTTTTTGTAACTCCTCTAGTAGTAAAAATACCTAAAGTTTACATTAAACAACATAACATTAAGATAACATTATTTATTTAGCATTTAACATATTGATTTACTAAAGGTTATGTTGTTATACTAATGCACTGTAAAGGTAGCATTCCTAAGCGAACACTCTAGCCACTCCAGCCGTACAGCCCTACCCGCGCAGACCTTACACAGCCTTGGCCTTACATAACCTTCACGGCTGTGGGTGACAGGCGTATTCCTTTACAGCGACTAGAGCAGTTAAGGGCCTGTACACATGAGGACGTTAGACACCGCGTTTGTCAAACGCGCGTTAGCCAGACAATGACAAATGACAATGACAAATGACAAATGTTTTATTTTGTGATGCAAAGTTAGGACCATAAGGTCCTCTCTTACACTTAACATCAATTGAAATAATATATTTAATACTAATAACAATATTTAAATAAACTGATTATAGATTAAATGTTACAATTTTACAAATATTTAGAAAACTTCTTAGTAATACGTTAAATTTTTACAGTATTTGCTTATGATTTGACTTTCAAACTGTGTTTTAATTTCACATAATTCATAATTTCTTTTAATAATATAGTTTTATAATGCAGGTCGAATACCCCACGATACTTCGGATAGCCATGTTTTCATTGCTGCACCAAAGACTCGCCTCGATTCAATAATTTTTATATGGTTAGGAATCATATTCCATAATCTACATGCAGTCACATGAAATGATTTATTATACATTACCGTGCGATGGCGTGGAATAGTTAAGTTATGTGATCCCCTTCGAGTATTTCTTCCACTAACTTCAGTGCAAAAAGTAAATTTTTGAAAAAGGTAATCTGGTGTTTTAGAATTTAGAATAGAATGCAACAAAAAACAAATGTGATAAATTCGTAATTCATTTAGTTTCAAAAGATTCATTTCAGCATAAAATGGTGTTATATGTTCATCACGATTTAAAGTGTATATAAAACGCAAACAATAATTTTGAGCTCTTTGCAGTTTTTGAGAAAGTTCTACTGTCATATCATTTATAACAACGTCACAGTATTCAAAATAGGGGAATACAAGGGTTTTAACTAGCATTACTTTTATGGTGAACGGAATAAACTTACTAAGTTTTTTTATTGATTTGACACCAGCAAAAACTCTATTGCATGTATTGTTTATTTGTTCTGTCCAGTCAAGTGTTGATGTCATTGTCAGTCCTAAGTTCTTTACTGTCATACTATATGCAATAGGATTGTCATTTATAGTGATTTTAGGGGCTTCATTAATATTAATATTGTTAATAAGTCTGTTGTAAGCTATGATAATAGATTTTGTTTTTGTTTCGTTTATCTTAAGCCCATGATTCATCGCCCAGTGGTATACAGCAGTGCTGAGATCTTCATTTACATTGTTAACAGCGTTTATTAAATCCGTTGTTTTAAAATGGTAATATATTTGTAAATCGTCAGCGTAAAGGTGGTATTTTGTATGACTAAGTACAGTATGTATGTCATTTATGTAAATACTGAAAAACAGTGGACCTAAAACAGAACCTTGAGGTACACCTCGAGTTACAGGTTGCCACTGCGATGAATTACCATCTGCATTAACACACTGAAATCTGTCTGTAAGATATGACCTAATCCATGATATAGCTCTATCCGTAAAACCTATTGTTTTCAGTTTAAGTAGAAGTAAAGGGTGATAAACGCAGTCAAAAGCCTTAGTGAAATCAATCAATGTCAAAAGTGTTGCCTGCCTGTTGTCCATGGCACATCTAATGTCATCAGTAATATGTAAAAGTGCTGTAGTTGTACTATGATTTTGTCTAAATCCAGACTGAAATTGGCAGAGAATATTATTGTGGTCTAAGTAAGATGTAATTTGCTGATGAACAACTCTTTCTAAACTTTTTGATATTGCAGGCAGTATGCTGATAGGTCTAAAGTCAGATGGAGTTTCCGGTGTTGGGACTTTGATCAGTGGTCTAACTATTGCTCGTTTCCAGTGACTTGGGAAAATTGACGTCTGCAAAGATGTATTAAAGATTTTTGTAATGTAGCGTAAAGTGACCGGTATTGTGTATTTAATAAATTTTATTGGAATACAATCAGATCCGGTAGCATTACTTCTAATGCGCATAATGGCTCTATACACATCATCATTTGTAACTTCATGAAAATAAAAATTTCCATCAATATTATTTGGAAAATTATTTATACTATCTATTGTGAATCTTGATACTTGGTCAGTACTTATAGGTAAATTGGTAAAAAAATTATTTATATTATTTAGGTCAATTGAGACTTTCGGTTGACTTTTATTTTTACCTGCTCCAAGATTTTTAACAACCTTCCATGTATTGGAGGATGATTTATTAGTAGATAGTACTTCATAAGTATATCTCAGTTTCGCATTTCGTAATTGCTGTTTGACTCTATTTCTTAATCTCCTGTACTCCGACCACTGATTATCAATGTTAGAACGTTTTGCTCTTTTATGAGCAGAGTCTCTTTCTCGCATAAGCTCACGAATTTGTTGGTTTATCCAAGGAGCAGGTTTTTTCGTTACTCTTTTCCGAATTATTGGTGCGTGTTTGTCAAATAGTGATAGCAAGTTATCGTTTAGACACGAAACCATTTCATCAACATTATTAGAATTAATAATATTATCCCATGACAAATTGAGAGCATCCAACAATAACTGATGGTAATCTACATTTTTATAGTTACGATATTGTACTAGAGTTGGTTTTGGTTGTGGTAGCTTTATAGAATACCTAGGAACTAATGGGATCGTTCACATGCAAATGCTCGCTTTGAACCAACGTCGCCAAAACGCGACACTTTGAACCAACGTCGCCAAAACGCGACGCTTGTAGTTTTCACTTCAACCGCTACGTTTGCAGCGCGCTTCGAGTTACTAGTCTGGGCATTGGAGCGTACACATGTGATCAGTCGAGCGCGTTGGCCAGTTCTGACACTAAGCGTTTGACACAGAATTGTGTATTGGTGAATTAGACAAAAGAATATGTATCTGGCAGTGGCGAAGCGTGCGGTCATCTCTGGATTCGGCGATGACCAGGACAAATTAATAAATTTAATGTATCAGTAAATAACAATGATAAACATACAATTTATTCCTTGTTTGCATGAACGATTAATGAAAATTTCGTCAACGTCATTGTGGTAACGTTCAAATCCAAGCTAAGCAAGCGCCAACGACTAGCGCTCGCGCGGAAGTGCTAATATCCTGCGTATCTCGTCCACCCCCCCGCGCCCATCAAAGAGAGTTCCCTCCCCTCCCTCCCCCCAAACCTGCAACCAATCACAAAGCGTTTAGGCTCCTGCTCAACCACGCTAGATCGAGCGAGTCCAACAATATTTGGCAGCTCTCGTGACTTCTCGGCAGCATCCGTGAAGTTTCGGCTGCTGGTGCAGGCGAATTTCGACCGGAAGGCGAGGTCTATGGATGTCAAAGTAGTTTGCGTGCGTTGTGTAGTGTTGTGAATTAATTAAGACCTTTTAGAATCACTGAGGGAGAGTGAAGACTTCCATGGCAAAGTGATACAAAAATTTGCAACTAAAACGAGGAGGCTCGAATTTATGTATAAATAAGGTATGTAAACAAAACCAAATTAATTACTTTATTAATTTGTTATTTTGTAAAGATTGTAGGCCTATTTATTTGGTTCCAGGCTGTAAGTTATCTCATAATTATTAACGTTTAAGCAACAAATTCAGATTTCAATGTTTTTTCCGAGTCCACAAAAATGGGATCAGTAAAATAATTACAATACTAGCTCCGGGTAACCGAACCTGTTTTGATCAATTGCAGGCGTTCCACAGTAGGAGAGCAGTTCAGCGCGGGAGCCGACAATGGCACGGTGCGCCGGCGCACATTGAATGGAATACGACAGTCGTTCAGCAGACGATGCGCAGTCTTATCATTAACCTTACAATAGTATCACGTGAAAAATAACATTAGAAGATGATTTTAGTCGCATTACATGATTTGATATACTCGTTGTGAATAAATTATATTTATAAATAATTTTCTGGGGTTTAACTTCATTGTAAATTTCCTCTCAGCCCCTATTAAACAAAAATTGGCTTTCTAAAAATAAGCATGCGATGACCGAGGAAAAATCTCACGCCTCGCCACTGGTATCTGGAACTTGGAGTGTCCAGATTATAAAAATAGAGCTTTGAAAAAGTCTGCTTGGCAGGAGATTGTGGATATATTTGCAGAAGAAAACATTACACAGGAACAAAAGACAGCTTTGATAAATATCCGTTATAAGTAGTGTTAACAATTCTTCTGCAGAAATTGCATCCCTTACTACATTATCATGACGTAATAATTCACACTACGTAATAATTCATCGTTGACTAAAGGTAACAGTTCATCAAATGAAGTTATATTCATTCGGAAGTAGTTATAAAACTTGGTGGGGTGTTCTCTCAATTTTGGGTACAGCGTCACAAATGCACCCATGGTTAGTCTGTCATCTATCACAGGATGCACCCACCATCTTCTTTGTCTTCTTCGCCTTGCATTGTATCAACGGTACAACAACCAAAAACAAATTAACTCTTCTAACTCCATTGTCGTACTAGTAGAGCTGTCTGGTTTCGCATTTTGCTAACGCGCGCTTAACGTCTAACGTCCTCATGTGTACAGGCCCTAAGTTTAGATGCCATGGTGGACATATCAGTGTTATATATATATCGTATGGCATTAATAGCCAGCCACCAACTTCAGAAAAATATAATACATTCTCTGAGGTGCTTAGCACCTGCGTCAAAAAAATCAGTGTTGAACTTAACATATATTCTATTGCAACATTGCAAGAAGATGAGGAAGAAGAGATATTGTTGGTTAAGTCTTGAACAAGAATGAAAAGCCACATCCACTGTATTTATCAGGATGCAAAGAAGAGTTTCAAAACATTTTAATTCAGAGACATCTTCTACAAAACAACTCAATGTTTAGAAAGTTTTTTGGTTTGAATAGAGTCCAGTTTGATTACATATTATCGTTGATCAAAAGTGATTGTGCAAAAACCCAGAAAACAAAGTTTGGCTTCCCTGTACATAAGGGGTGGGGTTAAGAATACAAGGGTGATCACGCATCAGTTCTACAAGTTCACCGTTATCCATTATTTAATGGGAATTAGTACAAAAACAGAGCTCCGGTCATCGAGGCTGACACAAAAAACTACTTGAGCCGCCTCACTAGAGCCACTTCTGTGGTTTAATCTTAGTTTTTTAGTTTTTCCTTATCTTTATTGTCTGTTCATCCCCATATGCGCAGAATAAGCGTTCTCCTATCCGACGGAAGAAGGGTAATTGATTGAATTATTGGACAGTTGTTGTGCAGTAATAACAAATACTAACAAATCAGGAAGAGAACACATAACTTATGGTTCAGTTGTAAATTATTTTTTAAACTAATTGAGTCCAGATCAACTTAATTTTTAGTCGACTATTGACCATTGGGCGATCTCTAGTGTTTATAAAACCAATAGATAAAAAAATAAATGGTATTTTGAAGAACAGAAAAATCAAATCATGAACATAATAAAATAAGTTTTAGTGCATCTCAGCTAGTCTTATGTTTTATCTTGTGATTATTTTTCCCAGTGATATTCAATTCCATAGTCCCTACATCAGCACAAGAGTTTTTTAAGGCGCAGAACGAAGGCATGGCGTGTGATTGTCCACCAGATTGCATTAGCCAACAGTTCATGTTTGATACTTCAATATCACAAACTCAGTAAGCACAGTATAACTTATTTATTATTATTATGTATAATTATATGGTTGTACAGTATAACAAAATTGACCTTGTCAGGAACAGGAACGATCTCCCCAAGTACAATCGGGGAAAACTGATCAAGTTCTGAAAGACAAGTAACAAACTTTACTTTTTATCATGACACAGGTTTTCTTATAACTTTGTGGCGGGTTCTATAAGTTTGCGGGTTCATAAATAGCAAAACTATTGAGTCTGCTCAAAATCTCTTTATTAAGAAATGTTTAAACTACCAAAAATACACCAGACTACGTTTTAAATCTGGAATGCCAGTTTGAAAAGGTTTATTTTTATACTCTGGCTTGACACATAAATTATTTCATTAAGGCACTGACTCTGGCAGATGATAGACTCCATTGCATTTTGGCAAAACAAATTAATAATAAAAAAAAACTTCTTGGTACAAAGATATAATAAAGTTGATCGAGCATAGGGGTTCTTTGTTAAATTTTGATATTGTTGATATAGCTAGTCTCAGTTCACTTTTGGAGGTGGAGAGTGAGGAGTGGCTGGGTGACGTGAGTGCGAGGGCAGGCGCTCACTGGCTGTGGTCACCAGAGGTATCTGGACCTTACCCTTCACCTCAGCAATCAATCGTTCCTCAATGACAACTTGGATATTTGTGCTATTTCATGGATAATTAAAGCTCAAGCTGAGTTGGTGGGTCTTAATTACAAGCTGTGGGTGGTGAACTGTAAAAAGAAATTTTCTTAATGTAATCTTGGACAAAATAAGACATGTTTGGTTTTGTTGCGGAATGTCCAATTTTTTACAATATTAAAACTTTTGGTTTAAAAACAATTTTTGACTCAAAAGGAATTGAAAAAATTTTAAATGCAACGGATTGGCAAGTGCTAGTTAACTATTTTAAAAAGGCATGGGCAGAAAATGGGATTTAGTAGTGGAATTCAATAATTAAAATTTGTCAAATTACTATTTTATTTTGCTACTAGGAACAAAGCCCGTTGTGGTTAAATACAACGGTCTCTAGAAAAATGGTACCTATAGGCTATTTCCGGTGAAATAAAAAAAATTGTAGTATTTGTTTTCAATATTAAAATTTTATTTGAGAAAAATAATTGGTTCGTATTTCAGCGTACTTAGATTGTGTTGAATGGCATAGAAAAGATAAACTTCTAAACAAACAGTTTCAGTCGCGATCTATATTATAAATGGTAAAATTATTCATTTTCAGAACAATTAAAAATTTATACTTTTATTTAATTTAGTTCAGATTTATAGTAATTTAGTTTGATTTAATTTAGTTTAGTTTTTCAAATAACAATTAATTTATGATTGTAAAAATCACATACTGCTTAAAACCACACACTGCTTTATCACATAACTTTATTTAAAAGCCATCAAAACGTAAGGAACTCACAACCACAAATCCCAAATGTAAACATCAAAATGTAAACAAAGAAAAGTCAAGGACACAACAATGCATCAATCAGCTGTTAAATTAATAACATGTGTTTCATGGACACAGTTTAAAGGAAGAAAATGTTTATCTTTTTAACTTTTTCACCATAACTGCTGAGAAAAACATGAAACTTTCACATTTTTTAGTAAATAAACATAGACGAAGCTTTCGGACAACACATAAAAGATTATTAAAATTGGTCCAGTACTCTAGATTTAGCTGTACAAAGTTTAATAAAAATATCTCTACCATAGTATTTTTTCAACGTAAACAAATTGGTTTTGGTTTTTTGTAAATAACCTTTTAACGATGAGGAAATGGACCAAAGTGAATGATAGTTTTCTGAAAGAGAATTAAATTTCCTACAAATTACTAATAAGCATTTCTTAAATAACCACAGTAAAAGTAGCCAAAAATTGCCTTCAAATGAAAAAAAAAACTTAAAAACCCGTTTTTAATGTATATCTTATGGAAAACATGTTTCCTTATTTTTTCACCATAAATACTAAAAAAACATCAAACTTTCATATTTTATTGGCAAATCTACAGGATGAAAGCTTTCCAACGACATCTTAAAAATTAAAATCGGTCCAGTGAAACTCCAGATTCGATTGCCCCAAAATATTCAAAACTGAATTTTTAACGCAAATAAATTGGTAGTAGCTTTGGTTTTTTGTAAATAACTTACAAACGGTGTGGAAATCGACCAAAGCGAATGATAATTTTCTGAAAGAGAATTAAATTTCCTACAAATTTCTAAAAACATTTCCTGAATAACCACAATCAAAGCAGCCAAAAATTGCCTTCAAATAAAAAAAATTAAAATCGGTAAAGTGGAACTCCAGATTCGATTGCCCCAAGATTTTCAACGCAAATAAATTGGTAGTAGCATTGTTTTTTGTAAATAACTTATAAACGGTGAGGAAATCGACGAAAGTGGATGGTAATTTTCTGAAAGAGAATTAAATTTCCTACAAATTACTAATAAGCATTTCTTGAGTAACCGCAATCAAAGCAGCCAAAAATTGCCTTCAAATGAAAAAAAAATTAAAAACCCGTTTTCAATGTATTTTTTTTATTTTTTCACCATAAATACTAAAAAACATCAAACTTTCATATTTTTTGGCAAATATACAGGATAAAAGCTTTCCAACGACATCTTAAAAATTAAAATCGGTCCAGTGAAACTCCAGATTCGATTTCCCAAAGATTTTCAAAACTGAATTTTCAACGCAAATAAATTGGTAGTAGCTTTGTTTTTTTGTAAATAACTTATCAACGGTGAGGAAATCGACCAAAGTGGATGATAATTTTCTGAAAGGGCATTAAATTTCCTACAAATTTTAAAAAAACATTTCTTGAATAACCACAATCAAAGCAGCCAAAAATTGCCTTCAAATGAAAAAAAAAATTAAAAACCCGTTTCAATGTATTTTTTTATTTTTTCACCATAAATACTAAAAAACATCAAACTTTCATATTTTTTGGCAAATATACAGGATAAAAGCTTTCCAACGACATCTTAAAAATTAAAATCGGTAAGGTGAAACTCAAGATTTGATTTCCCAAAGATTTTCAAAACTGAATTTTCAACGCAAATAAATTGGTAGAAGCTTTGGTTTTTTTGTAAATAACTTATCAACGGTGAGGAAATCGACCAAAGTGGATGGTGATTTTCTGAAAGAGAATTAAATTTCCTACAAATTACTATTATGCATTTCTTGGACAACCACAATAAATGCAGCCAAAAATTGCTTTCAAATAAGAAATTCGTAAAACTCCGTTCTCAATGTATTTTTTATGAAAAACATGTTTCTTTATTTTTTCTCCATAAATACTAAAATACATCAAACTTTCATATTTTTTGGCAAATATACAGGATAAAAGCTTTCCAACGACATCTTAAAAATAAAAATCGGTCCAGTGAAACTCCAGATTCGATTTCCCAAAGATTTTCGAAACTGAATTTTCAACGCAAATAAATTGGCAGTAGCTTTGGTTTTTTGTAAATAACTTATCAGCGGTGAGGAAATCGACCAAAGTGGATGATAATTTTCTGAAAGAGAATTAAATTTCCTACAAATTTTTTAAAAACATTTCTTGAATAACCACAGTCAAAGCAGCCAAAAATTGCCTTCAAATAAAAAAAAAATTAAAATCGGTAAAATGGAACTCCAGATTCGATTGCCCCAAGATTTTCAACGCAAATTAATTTTTGTGAGGAAATCGACGAAAGTGGATGGTAATTTTCTGAAAGAGAATTAAATTTCCTACAAATTTTTTAAAAACATTTCTTGAATAACCACAGTCAAAGCAGCCAAAAATTGCCTTCAAATAAAAAAAAAATTAAAATCGGTAAAATGGAACTCCAGATTCGATTGCCCCAAGATTTTCAACGCAAATTAATTGGTAGTAGCTTTGGTTTTTTGTAAATAACTTATCAACGGTGAGGAAATCGACCAAAGTGGATGGTAATTTTCTGAAAGAGAATTAAATTTCCTACAAATTACTATCAAACATTTTTTGAACAACCACAATAAATGCAGCCAAAAATTGCTTTCAAATAAGAAATTCGTAAAACCCCGTTCTCAATGTATTTTTTATGAAAAACATGTTTCTTTATTTTTTCACCATAAATACTAAAAAACACCAAACTTTCATATTTTTTGGCAAATATACAGGATAAAAGCTTTCCAACGACATCTTAAAAATTAAAATCGGCCCAGTGAAACTCCAGATTCGATTTCCCAAAGATTTTCAAAACTGAATTTTCAACACAAATAAATTGGTAGTAGCTTTGGTTTTTTGTAAATAACTTATCAACGGTGAGGAAATCGACCAAAGTGGATGGTGATTTTCTGAAAGAGAATTAAATTTCCTACAAATTACCATTAAGCATTTCTTGAACAACCACAAAAAATGCAGCCTAAAATTGCTTTAAAATAAGAAATTCGTAAAACCCGGTTCTCAATGTATTTTTTATGAAAAACATGTTTTTTATTTTTTCACCATAAAAACTAAAAAATATCAATCTTTCATATTTTTTGGCAAATATACAGGATAAAAGCTTTCCAACGACATCTTAAAAATTAAAATCGGTCCAGTGAAACTCCAGATTCGATTTCCCAAAGATTTCACTTAATTCAGTATTTTGGAAACGCAAACAAAACTGGTAGTAGCTTTGGTTTTTTGTAAATAACTTTTGAACGGTGAGGAAATCGACCAAAGTGGATGGTGATTTTCTGAAAGAGAATTAAATTTCCTTCAAATTACTCTTTGGCATTTCTTTAATAACCACAATAAAGGCAGCCAAAAATTGCCTCCAAATAAAAAAATCGTAAAAACCTGTTTCCAATGTATTTCTTATGAAAAACATGTTTTATTTATTTTTTACCATAAATACATAAAAACATCAAACTTTCATATTTTTTGGCAAATTTACAGGATGAGAGCTTTCCAACGACATCTTAAAAATTAAAATCGGTCCAGTGAAACTCCAGATTCGATTCTGCCAAGATTTTCAAAACTGAATTATTATAAGAATAGATTGCCCTTTTGTCATAAAAAAACAAAAAGTATGTTTTTTTTATTTTTTGTTTATGTAATGCCATTCACATTAACTTTATAATAATTTTATTTAAAGTTAGATTAAAAACTTAACGTTTGTGTTTTTCCTTTTGTCTATTTATTTTAAAGAAATTATTATTTAAGTAATGAACAAATTTGTCAAGGTAAAAACTAGTTTCATGTAGGGGTCGTTTCAAAACCTTTTATTTTCATAATTTTTTTTATGTGCAGTGTGTATTTATTTTCTGGGGTAGCGGAATTCTACCCCCAGGAAAAGTACCCCCATGAAAAAACGCTACGTCATTTTGACGTCACGAGGGGTGGAGCTTAAAGTGGCATGGAGTTTTGGTTCGCGGCCGGAAAAGTACCCCCAGTTTTATAAATACATTATTATTTAATTTGGTTGCTCTAAATTAACATTATATCTAACCAAACACCAGCCGGATTTCTACCCCCGGAATTCTACCCCCGGAAAACTACCCCCAGCAAAACTACCCCCAATGGACTAGACCCGGAAAACTACCCCCGGAATTCTACCCCCAGCAAAACTACCCCCAATAGACTAGACCGGGAATCCTACACCCGCGAAAGTACTTTCACGTACACAATTCCTTAAGTATTTAACAATTAATTGTTATTTTATGTACGTGTTCTGCTATTTAAAACATTTATATTATAAAATAATAGAAATGTTAAGTTTATATTAATACAAACTTGCCCTTCGGGTGATCTCGTTCTCTACCCTCACTCACCGTCAAGTTCTATAATAGGCCTATGCTTTCGTTTTATATAACCAATCTTACCTCAATCCTTTACAGGCCTTTAGCTGTATGGTTTGATTGACATCAAATAAAATATATAGCCTACATTACCGTACCATGATATACTTTGATATTAGGTTTATAACTTTCAGCACCTGGGGGCCAAGCATTAGCTCGGTAAACTTAAACAGTAATATATTTGGTAGTAATATCATATATAAAATATGGTAATATCATTTACAGACAGCCCGGTGCAAAAAGGCTTATTTCTTGTTCAAGACGAGCTCGTTCGCTCCACTCACTCGCCTTTCAGCTTCCTAGCTCACATAACTCGCTTTTCTGTGCTTTTAGACTGTTTCAATGTAGGCCTACGGGTCTCGTGTATATTTGTTAAAACACATGTTGAATGTGTAACACGTGGATTCTAATTATTTAGTTAGCTGGTGTTTGCTTTATTCTTTCTAGTGCTTTTGTTTTTAAATTCAAATGTAATTCTACAAATTGATTTGTTGTTTTATATACTTTTACATTACTTTTATTCTTATTCATAATCAGCAGGATGAAGTACGATTTTAACAATTATAGATTATTTTCATCATAAAATAGTAGGCCTACCATTTAATTATTTAGTAATTGGCTGCCATGCAAAACTACATGTTTATACTGGAACACATAGGCCTATTCTGCACTTTGACAATTGAGTCTACTGTTTTCATTTTTTTTTTTAACTCCATAAGACCAATGTTAACATTTTAAAATTTGAATTAATGATTATAAAGAAATGCGATTTTTTCTGGCATAGAGACCTGTATTTATATTAAATTCATCCCAAAACTATGTTATCTGCAATGTTGGAAGAAAATGGTTTTAGCTGTTTTTGAGATCCGTGTGCAAACATACACACATACAAATATATAACTTACTCGTATTACAGTATAGGATAGGATACACTTTATGCTTATGTAACTTAACTCACATTTTGTAAATCTAGATAGTCTGAAAAGTATATAATTCAATATATCTAGTACAACCAGTAATACGGTAATAGAATTTTACTGCTGAGTAAAGATCTTGTCCATCTCGGAGGCGAGTGATCAGAGTGAACAAAATTCCTTCAGATTATTGTGAATATTAGACTATTATTCCGATTTTTCTCTATTTAACTTTCAGGTTTAAAGCACATAGGGCCTACATTGTCATCTAATAATAATATTATGTAACACCTGAACATGAATGAACTTTGAAGGAAATTTCTGCTTTCTTTTATCAGTTGCTGCATACACATTTTTCCAAACAACTTATAAAAAATACCTTAGATAATAATACAATACCATTAATTTAATATATTGTTTTGTAAAGTATAACATTAAACCAATAACATTAACTCATCATCACCCACAATTACATTTTCACTCAAAAAAGCATTTTCAAAAACACACAGCTAAAAGCCTGTAGAGGATTAAGGGAAGATTGGTAATATCAAACTAAAGCATAGGCCTATTATAGAACTTGACGTCGAGTGAGGGTAGAGAACGAGATCACCCGAAGGGAGAGTTTGTATTAATATAAATTTAACATATTATTATTTTATAATAGAAATGTTTTAAATACGAGAACACGTGCATAAAATAACAATTGTTAAATACTTAAGGAATTGTGTACGTGGAAGTACTTGTACGGGTGTAGGATTCCCGGTCTAGTCCATTGGGGGTAGTATTGCTGGGGGTAGAATTCCGGGGGTAGTTTTCCTGGGAGTAGTTTTGCTGGGGGTAGTATTCTGGGGGTAGAATTCCGGGGGTAGATTTCCTGGGGGTAGTATTCCGGGGGTAGAAATCCGGGGGTAGTTTTGCCGGGGGTAGTTTTGCTGGGGGTAGTATTCCGGGGGTAGAATTCCGGGGGTAGTTTTCCACCCCTAGTAAACTTACAAAACATTGCTTAAATTGTTCATTATAGAAATAAATTATAAAAGTGCGTAACCAATGATTAAAGTAGAGTATAATGTATTCTCTTCCAAAGTTCGCGGCCGGAAAACTACCCCCATACCTGTGACGTCAAAATGACGTAGCGTTTTTTCATGGGGGTAGAATTCCGGCGCCCCTATTTTCTCAGTGTATTATTAGAGACAGTTTTGCCAACCAACAAGCTATTGTTTTTGTACATTTTGTACTGTAATTTTGTAAAATTGTGTCAATAATAAAGCACTTTGATTGATTGATTATATGTGCAAGTTCTTAGAAATGCAGTAAGGTACAGTACTGGTTTGTTACAACTCTGGTTAGCTCTAGTTTTTTATTAAATTGATTGTTTTGTAAAACTATTTTTACCAGAAATCTCAGCCACATCGGCTTTGATCTTCACTACAAAGGACAGTACAATATGCTGTATTCATCAGATGTGACATATGGTCCAATGGAGTTTATTGGTAAGAAAAAATTTCAAATTCCATATTTTTACATCCATACAATACAGTTAAAACAATAATTTTTTGAGCTTTAGGTCGTTTTTTTTAACTTCATCCTCCTCCTCAAGAATATTTGGTTGGGGGAGAAATTTAAACTGCTAACAAAAAATTTAAACTTATCATAAACATGTTCAAATGGCAGTGACTCTAAACCTATACCTTGTTCAAAAGTAACAATTCTAAAGTAAACTGATTAAAAAGCAACTGCTACAAATAATATTACAAAACTGATACACAATATGTTGTGATGTGAAATTACCAGATGGTATGCAACAGTAAAATACCCCCCGTCGCAGCAGACCTGCGTACTCAGCGAATTTCCAAATTAGTAATATTAATTTTGACCAGCTAAACTTGTAAACGAAATTTCATCACATGCTCATAAATAGGGAAATACCTAAATGTCTATTCTCCTTAAGATAAATATAGGGAAAGAGTATGCAGGTATGCTGCCATGGGGGACACTAAAAGTAGGTTTTTAGCATTGAAAAAATTCATTTCGACCATATAAAGCCATATAGTAAATTTCATCAATATCTGTCCATAAATAAAAGAGTTTGCCTATTCTCCATATGATTAACATGGGAAAAGAGTATGCAGGTTTGCTGCCATGATAAGTACAAAAACCAAGATTTTTTACCTTAAATGGATGAATCTCAACCAAATGAAGCTAAATACCAAGTTTCATCCAAAAATATTGGTTAATAAGTGAAATATTAACACATCCTTATTCTCCATAAGATTAACATTGGAGCCCCAAAAGACAATGTACTGTCTTTAGACTTTGTAATATCTCGGTAACCAGTGGAGATAGAGCAAAGCTTCAAAATACTAAATTGTGTGTTTTTTTTAGCTAAATCCAATGGTAAAAATAAAAATTTAAAATTTTTAAAATTTACATATGAAAAATGGAAAAAACCCATTTTTGGGGTACAAAACCCCCCAAAACTACCCCTTCCGGTAGATCGATATGTCTGGTTTTCGAACTCATCCGAATAAACGTAGGATTACACATCTCTACCAAATTTGGTGTCTATCGGACCATTTTTACGAGAGTTATCGTGTCTAGGGACACATATATACATATATATATACATACAGGGTTAGGCAAAAGTCTGGATACCCCCAGTTAACTTTTTAACGCGTTGCAGTAGGAAAACCAAACTCGGCACATGTTTACAAAATCAAAAACGGCACTTTTTCATAAACTACACAATTTTGCCCCTGCCCCCAAAATGGGGTATTTTGGGGGCAGCCCCAAATTTTCAAAAGTAAACCCCTATCGAGTGACCCCTCATTTTAAACGGTTTATCAAGAGAAATTAAATGGCGCAAACCGGAGGTCGATATCTCACCCCTAACCAAAATGGCAGCCATTTCAAAATTTGACATGGGCAAGCAAGTATAAGTATGGACACCCCCAATTAATTTTTTAACACGTTGAAGTAGGAAAACCAAACTCGGCACATGTTTACAACATCAAAAACTGCACTTTTTCATCAACTACACAACTTTGCCCCTGCCCCCAAAATGGGGTATTTTGGGGGCAGCCCCAAATTTTCAAATGTAAACCCCTATCGAGTGACCCCTCATTTTAAACGGTTTATCAAGAGAAATTGAATGGCACAAATCGGATGTCGATATCTCATCTCTAACCAAAATGGCAGCCAATGTAAAGTCAATTTACCCTTCTCGAATTTTAAAATGGCTGCCATTTTGGTTAGAGATGAGATATCGACATCCGATTTGTGCCAATCAATTTCTCTTGATAAACCGTTTAAAATTAGGGGTCACTCGATAGGGGTTTACATTTGAAAATTTGGGGCTGCCCCCAAAATACCCCATTTTGGGGGCAGGGGCAATGTTGTGTAGTTGATGAAAAAGTGCAGTTTTTGATGTTGTAAACATGTGCCGAGTTTGGTTTTACTACTGCAACGTGTTAAAAAATTAATTGGGGGTGTCCATACTTATACTTGCTTGCCCATGTCAAATTTTGAAATGGCTGCCATTTTGGTTAGGGTTGAGATATCGACCTCCGGTTTGCGCCATTTAATTTCTCTTGATAAACCGTTCAAAATGAGGGGTCACTCGATAGGGGTTTACATTTGAAATTTTGGGGCTGCCCCCAAAATACCCCATTTTGGGGGCAGGGGCAAAGTTGTGTAGTTGATGAAAAAGTGCAGTTTTTGATGTTGTAAACATGTGCCGAGTTTGGTTTTCCTACTGCAACGCGTTAAAAAGTTAACTGGGGGTATCCAGACTTTTGCCTAACCCTGTATATATATATATATATATACATATATATATACATATATATATATATATATAAATTTTAGTGACTATTATTTTTGGTCTCTGGGCACCTCAAAACGAAAAAGTAACATGGTCCCGGGCTTAGGTCTCACCATGAGACCTACGGTAATAGCTTATTCCCTATGGGAAATTCGCTAATATTCCCTATGGGAAATTCGCTAAAAAAAAAAAAAAAATAAATAAATAAATAAAATAAAAATAAAACAACAAAAATCTCATAATTTTTATCTCAAGTTTATCATTTTATAAGTTCTTGGGGGGAAAATATGAGTCACTACTCGCCAGAAGTCAGCCGATTGCATCCAGATAAAGCAATACCCTTTTCTTAACTAGATTTCTCATCTGCGCTATATTTAGAAAATCTTTATTTACTGCATCGTTCTATCTCTATGACAACAATTATTTATTCTGTCCTTAAAAACTACAATATTGAAATAGTATGTAACGAGATACTGTAGGTGTACAACTACGTCCCTCCAGTTACCTTAAAATTGTTTATGGGGGAGGTATCCAGTTATTGGGGGAGGGTTCAAGGATAGAATGGTGTTGGAAAGAGGGCAGAAACGGCCAAAGATCAAATTTGGTCTTTGCACAGGCTCTAAAGAACTCACAAACCGCTACTGCACTTTACTTTTCTGGCTGGCTTTCCAAGTTATCCAGAATTGCGGATTATCTTAGTCGGGTTTGCGTGACTCTGCTGTACCTTATAGCTAAGGTCTGGTATTCGTTTTCATATACCAGTTATATCCAGAACTGTTGTGGTACAAGACCTGTTTTTATAACAAGTTTCTATCTTATAAAATAGAACCGACAAGAGGTACTTTTTTTTATAAAATGCACCTGTGTCCTAACTTACATCTTGCAATAAAACTAGTTTTGCCTGAATCCCAGTGGGTTTTATTTTTAAGGAAACAACTAGTATTCTTTTTAAAGAGGGAATAATGAGATTTAAATTAATACTAAATTCATTGCATAGTACTAAAAATATACATTTTATTTTTCTGACCTTTAAACATTTGAAAAGGTTTTCCCAAAATGCCATTTTCCTTTTCAAAAAGTCCAAACTTCCATAACTAAAGGAAAACATATTAAGACAGGGATCTCGCACCAAATTGTTAAGAATTTAAAGATTTTGATAATTTTCATGACGCAAAATCTGAAGTTTCTAATAAGAGGTCCCTATTTACTTTTAACCCCACATTTCAACTGAAATAAAAATCATAAGAACAAAATTATTTCAACAGTTTTATTACAATTAAGCATTGAAAAGAATTATTTCTATTATTATATTTTCTCAGTATTAAATTTTATAAACTACAATATTTGTAGCCATATTTTCATTAACACTAATGGACAACTTCACAAATCAGACAAAATGATGAGTGAACGATCCACGGCTGTTAGCTTATATGATGATTCAAACAATCAAACCTTTCAATAACAGAGCAATTTTTTACATTACTTTAGAAAAACACAGGTAATTTTACAAATAACATCTTGTGTGTTGGGATAATTAATCTGCCCAGCAGGCAGTTTAGGTAAGCTTATAAAAATAAATTAATAACAAACTAAAATAAAATAATAAATAAAAATTAAATAAAAAAAGAAAAATTATTTTTCACCCAAAAATGCTAGGGATGGTATCCGAAACAGCAGTTAGTTAGAAACAAGGATGTAATGATCATCAGACATATTATTGGATAATGAGTGTTTGGTTAATTTATGGCATATTTAGGATTTATAACTAACTGGTGTTCCATTTAAATAACAAATTTCCATTAGAAAGACACGAGCTTGCAGGTGTGCTGTGATCATACTTACTCTTTCAGTTGCAATTGGAGGAATTGCTGGCTTATTCTTGGGAGGATCATTACTCAGTGGAGCTGAAATTTTGTATTTTCTCACCTTTCGTCTCTTTTATCATTGGAGAAATGCTAGACAAATCAATCCCACCGTTCGTCCATCAATCAAATTTGTACTTCAAGAATATCGTAACTAGATTATTGTATAAAAATTAGCCTGTATAATGCTGAATAATAAATAAATGAAAATAAAAATTCATAATTGTTTTAATGTGATTCCTATGTAATGGCTCCCGACAGAAGCATAGGGGAACAAAAGAGTAAGAGATCAGTAAAAAGACCTAAAAGGATTATGGGATAGCTCTTACAAAAACTAAATCAACTTAGTAGAAGCGGCGGGTGTTAGGGGAAAATAAAGACCGAGATCGATGGAGAGCAGTTTTTGGTGTGGGCAAAGGCAAAGGGAGTAAGAGTAACAGTTGTAACTATTATTTTTTTTTTTTTTTTTTTTTTGAGGGAGAGGCGGAAAAATGCATTACGCACACAGGTGGCCAGCCTGTAGTGTGGGGCTCCCCTAAAAACGAGTTTACCCACTAAAAAACCTCCTCTACTCTTTAGGAATCTAACCTGGAATTGTTTGTCACATTACGTCAGGCTAGGCCTAAATTTGGCTTACGCCCGTGGGGCTCGCTCCTTATCCAGCCACTCGATCAAGGGATCTGGGCCACTTCACGGTCCAGATCGGTTTTCTTTTCCAGGAGGATGCCCCGGACGAACTGTGACAAACAATCCCAGTTGCCCTCATCCTCCAAAATCTTTTGGCAGACCGAGTCCACCGAAAATGCACCAAAGATTTGTGTGGCCTCCAGGCGGGGCCCTTCCCAACGGGGACAGTGGAAGAATGTGTGTTCCGCATCGTCGGGAACACCCGGGCAATAAATGCAGTCCGGTGAACCGGTCTTTCCCATACGGTTCAGGTACGACCGAAAATAGCCGTGACCTGTCAAAAATTGGGTCAGGTAGTAGTCCACCTCCCCATGCCGCCGTTCCACCCATGGTTGGACCTGCTTGATAAGTCGCGCAGTCCATCGTCCTCGGGTGTCGTGCTCCCAGCTGTGTTGTAACTATTATACTGTATAATTGTATCAAAACATTGTACTTTCTAAAATGACAAAAAGTTCTGCCACAAAACACACATGTAGATGTCAATCTTCTATTTATTAATGGGCAAGCATATTTCTTTTCCTCCTTTTTTCTCAGCTTGTGAACATCATAGTAGAAAACCGGCCATACCGTTAAAAAGGTAGTGTCCTGAAGATTAGCAGAATCGTATTTTAATTCACATCAGTGTCCAGGGCTATGCCCTACAAGCTTTCAGAGATTCAATGTTAATCTTATGGAAGAAGGGTAATTGATTGAATTACTAGACACCTGATGTAATAACAAATGCTAAAAAAAAAAAAAAAAAAACTGGAAGAACAGATGCTTTAGAGGTAAAATATTTTTTTTAACTAATTGGGTCCAGATCAAGTGAAACATTTGGTCGAATTTCGACCAGTGGCGATCTCTAGTTATTGAAAATATCTAAATAAATATTAAAATATGTATTGGTTTTAATTGGCAAACCTATTATTTATTTAAAAAGGTTTACAAAGCACACTCAATTCTCATAATGATCAATAAAAACTGTTTTGGCTTAGCAAGAAAAACTAAATTAATATTCTGTAAACAATTTACCATTAACTTAGTATATCGCAGGTCTACAAGATGAAAATAAATTTAACAGTTGAACCGTTCCAGACCTTAAGTGCTAGTTTAGTGGTTTATTGCGTTTTCTGCTCCTTAGTGGCTTGCAAAATACAAAAAAAGCAATTCACTAGAAATTCTTTTAAATGAATCAAAAGTCACTTTAAATGAACTAAAGAAATGGTTTTCAGACAATTTTGAATGAGTCTAAAGTTTGGGTATACACTTTTACCCACTTCTCAAATGGGATTTTCATATTAATTTTCTGGCCAATATGTTACATAGTTTTAGATATAATAAACACTCAATAAGCCCAGTAAACAATACTGTCAATATTTATCACGATCCAGATCATGATTCATATTTAAAAATTAAAAACTGATGTTCTGTGCTTATTTATGTACGTTGTTGCTCTAAGTGTCATGATGAAATCTACATCTATTGAAACCTGTAAAATTGTATATAAATCCATTCTTACATAGAGTCAGTCACTTTTAAGATAATGGCATTGTCTTGTTGGGGTTCCAAAAGAAAATTGAAAGAGTTTTTGTTGCATAAAAATTTGCGGTAAAACTGGATTCCCTTGAACTTTGTTTTTATAGAGAATATTATCATAAGAACATGAATCAAAAAAAAAAAAAAAAAAAAAAAAAATAGAACAACATTTAGACCATTTTTTAAACAGTTTCGAATTCTCACAGTTTCCAGTTAAAATATCTTTGAATTGTTAAAAATGTTTAAAGTACGCACAAATTTGTTTGATAAATACCAGTTCAGCCACTATTATAATACGAGAACAATTCTTTCTCTTTTCCTAATCACAAATCAAAATTATTTCCAAGTAGTCCAGTATGGACATGGCGATTAAAATTTAAAATATATAATAAACTTCCGCTACGTTTATCTAGTTGTAGCACAAAACAATTCCTCTTAAAGCCGCGTCCGCACTGGGCGAACATTCGTGGCGAACTTGTTCGGCGAACACTAAAACCAACAAACATTCTTAACGAACAATTAACCAGCCATATGATTTACATTTTAAAAGGTTAGCAACGAACAAACAAATGTTCGGAAGAACTTTGTTCGGCGAACATGTTCGGCCAGTGCGGACGCGGCTTAAAGGTTTAACAAATTTTATTGGAAAAAGCACATTATAACTAAGAAGAGTTTTATAACTTACCCAAAACCGGGTTCTCGCCTTTTGGTGTCACTAATTGCAGTATACAGTGGTACTGGTTTCGGACCTATGACGGTCCATCATCAGCCACTCCTCTTCTTATTTACATACTACTGCACACATTTTTGTGGTTGTCGAATGATAAAATTAATAAATTAATACACTTATACATAAAAAACATAAAACACAAGAACACATTAAAACAGCTTCCGGAAAGTACATATCACGCACTGCTCGTATTACCGTGCACGGCGAAGGTCGTAGCGCTACTGATTTGTGCGAGTTCAGGTGAATCCCAGGTCTAAGGTCAACTATGATATGATATCAGCTGTTCGTCCTTATTGAATCCAGCCCGTTGAGTGACTTAAATGTAATTTTTTCTGAGAATTCATCCTTTTTGTTAAGCATTCTATTTTTGTCTAGCCTAAAATGTTTATAAACAAAATACTCTGCCTATACCTGCGCTTTTGTTTTGTTATTGCACTGCTTTAAGAGTTTTACTGAGGTGTCGAAATCTAAAATGTGATGGGGGTGCTGTTTTAGGTGCTGGGCTACCTTGGAAGATGGATTAGCGTGATTTTTTGCCAAATGTTACTTAAAACGCTCTTTTCATGTGCGGTTGGTGTAGCCTATGTACATTTTATCACAACCTACACTCTTATCACATTCTACCAAATATATGCAGTTTTTCTCCGCTTTATCTAACTGATTCTGAGGAACACCGACGTCCAAACTCTTATTCACCCTATATCCTGGCTGACAAAACGATTTCTTTAAAACATTTCCAATTTGCGCAGAGTATTCATTAATGTAACCTAGCGGCACTTACTTCATTTTATTTTTGTCTTTAGGTTTTTGCTTTTTAAAATTAGTTTTTCTTATTAGATTATTTATTATTTGCGTGTCGTATCCATTATTGTAAGCGATTATCTTAATAATTTCTTTTTCATACTCTGTAGGTGACAATTTGTAGTTTAATAGTCTATTTACCAATGATCTAAATGAGGCCATTTTGTATGTCAAGGCTCATGATTGATTCAATAATAAGAAGAGTTCTTTTCGGATAGCTGGGAACTGCTATCCAAACTGCTTTTCGGTTGTAAATTTCTATTATCGCACTGCAAGTAGCATGCAGTGCTGCACGGGCAGGGCCAAGCGGCGCCCGGGAATGGCTTAACCGGGCCCCCCTTATGTGATCTGAATACAGGCTGACTTAAAACTCACCCTGTATGTAATCGAAAAGGATGAAGGTTTTAGCCCGAAATAAAGTTTCCAAGCAAATTTTTTTTTTACAAAATTTAAAGAACAAATCAAATTTGTTGTAACTTTTAACGTTCAAATGTTCAAACAAAAGATATATGATTCAGATTGAAATAAAATTTGTTTCAAACCATCAATTGGATAAAAAAAATGAAGTTATATGACAAATGGCTGGTAAAGGTTTAAGATTGCTCTTATAGGTAATAAATCCAACATGGATTTACCTTTATCACTGGTGCGGTAAAACGCTGTTACCGGTGGCATAATATGAAAAGAACAAATAATTCCCAATTCTGATTACTCTTACTCATCTTTGATCACAAACAATACAAACTACATAATCACCCCCATGGTGTTCTGGGGAAAATAATAAAATATCTAAATTCTGTTGAAAATTTTCTGCGTACGCAGGTCTGCTGCGACCGGAGTGTTTGTATTAGTTTAAGTGTCAACTCAATGTGATCAACGGTAGCACATCTGTAGTTTCCAATCAATTGCTCAAAGTTCATTCAGTGTTCATAAGAGTTTCAAATCAAAGATTGAAATGACAGAACAATATATAAATAAATACTTGTTGGGGCAAAATTTAATAAAACTGAAATTTACTTAAGAAGTTTATTCTAAGATACAACGCATATTATAACACAAAGCACATGATAAAGCACATATAAACAAAAAATTAATACTATATACATAGCATCATATATTATGTACAACATATAAACAACAGACTGCTTGTGTAGCAAAATAAGTTACAACCTTGAACACAATGACTGACCCTTCAATTCTATGTAAACAAAACTCAAAAAACAGAGAACCTGAGGGGAGACGAGATCACCTACTTGAGCAACTTCTGGAATTACAAAACATATGGGAAACAATTTATAGTGGAAAATGTAAGATCCATTTTGGCTCTCAAAGTCAGTAGATCTAAAGGACTAGGTTTCATGTTTTAATTAAATATCTCGATTATCAGAAGAGAACCTAACCTGAATATAAGAATATGTAATGTTAATATTTAATCGAATGCAGAATGGAATATCAATGTGAAACAGCAGAATGTAGGGTTTGACAAAAATAAGTTTAGACTAATCATTAATTGTTTTGGTTTCTTTCCTTGAAATTGAATGGTTATAAGTATTGACAACTTATAAAATTAATTGACCTGCATACATGAATAAACTACTGTAACTATCAGTAAAACTATAATGATACATAATTATAATACTTTGAAAGTGCAAAAAAGATTGTAATTTTAATAACCACTAAATAAATTCGCCAAAAAAATAAATTCATTGGTGTTGAGTTTTAAAATAAAAAAGATAACAAATACTGTTGTATAATAACCCAACCGAAATTATATCTAATAATAATAAAGGAAGTAATAAATAATAACTTAAAAATCGTAAGAGTAATAATTTACAACTAATTCGTTAGTGATTCGTTTTATGTGCTTATTTAATTACAGTCATGATAAAACATAAATAGTTTGTTCATAAACCTAAACATTAACTTAAAGTAAATAACCTAAGTTAATTCGTCCTTTATTATGTGCTTAGCTTAATAATTATTACATCGAAATGTCCTCATTGTGAGCTGAAGTCATTCTGTTTTGTACGAGTCATTGAAACATTACTTTGAAAATAAATATAAGCTAAAATAAATAACAAATAGGTGTGCTTTTATTTTTGTGCAAATTTGTTACTTAACGGTGAAACCTGCTATGTTACCTACAGTGATTGTAAAGAATCTAGTTGGCTTAGTTTGATAAAAATTGTCACATTGAGAATGGTTCACTCTTAAAAATGAACAGATGAAAAATACAATAAAGAAGATATTCAAGCCAAAACTGTAGGCTACTCACACATGATATTAGTAAAAGTAAAATCACATTGTTTGACAACTAAACCATTATTATTTTCTTTTTTTAAACCAAACTATTCTTTCTCTTGTTCGTTTTGGCTTGGTTTGTTTGCCATGCAGCCATAAACCAAACTAAAAATCTACATTACACATTTATGTAACTTATTATGAAAGTAATATGAAAAATAAAATAATAATGTTGTGCTATTGTCTAAATTGAGTTATTTGTATCAGTAACAAAATTTGTGCCAGTAGTTGCTACAATGACTTCTAGAACGGAAATTAATTTTAGGATAAATATGAAGTACACAGCCTATAATATATATAATAATATAAAATAAATATGAGACTTAAAATAGCACCATATCAATAAGGAATTGTAATTGTACGTTGTTACATATTCAAAATATGTAATTTTTCGCTGTACAGCCCCAGCGTAGCGCTTAGCCAATCACCTATGGATGGTATATTTTATTAGGTTACAGTAATTTGTCATATATTTTCTTGTGGATAATGCAATAAATCGTACACAAATTTACATTTTTAAACAACAAGCTGTTTCATGAGCTCAGCCTAACGCTGGTTACAAAGAAATAATCACTAAACACATGTCTACAATGTATAGGCATAACAATTAAACTAATATCTGTTTAGGCTCTGTGAATTTGTATCCATCTGCTTTTCATGTATTAACTTAATTTGCCTATTGTAATTTTTACATTTATACAAGCTGATTTGGAATAAAAACTTAATGATTCTCTCGGCTCACAGAAATGTTAATGATTTCAATCTCTCACATTTAGCTCTACCAAATATATATACCAGGACTCGTAATAAAATACAAACATTGTAACAATATCCATAAAAAACGAGTTACATTGATTCTTTCTTTAGTTGGCACAGCGGGTTCAAGAAGACCACCTTGTCATTAACTATTCTAGGGAATATACAAAAGAAAACATATATAATAAATAATACTGTAAAAAAACTAAAGCTATTCTACGAGTATACGTATATTGCCAAAATTTATCCCATTGTTGGTTGTGTTGGTTTGTTTATAGGTGAAAATAAAACGTCAATTGGCAACCTATTAATGTATTTAGTGATAGTGAAATCCAACCTTAGTAAAATATTTTGTGCTATTTAGTCAATTCAGTTACTGATGTTTCTGAATTGTAATGTTTCTGAACGGTAGAGATTTTTTTCACACATCAGCAAAAATAAACAATTTTCAAAACATTTTAAGGTAGCCCGTTTTTATTTTCAAATGAAATGAGGAAACGTGCCAACACAACCTTGTCTAAAGCGCCAGCGCTGATTGTTTTGTTTGTAAAATAAAATACACTCAAATATTCTAAAAATAATTTTAGAGCTTTAAAAAAGTACGGTAACTGACACTGATCTGACATGCAGATATAAAATGGACAAGACTTGTTATATACAATACGTAAAGAACTACAACGCTATGACAGTTACTACAGTTTACTTTACAAATCCCAAAGGTAGAAAAAGATTGGACAGTATAAGGAGGGGCTATACCCCACATTGAACATCTTTTAAGATTTCCCTCTCATGACTTACACCTTAATAAAAATTAAATTAGAAATTAACAAAATCACATAGGCACAATTAAAGAACATAACTACTGATCAAATTTGCATGTTAGTAATAGTAGTTCTTGGGTTAACTCCATTCCAAAATTCCAATCGTGTTCAAACTAGGCAAAATGGGTTGAAACTTTTGGGTGTCTACAAAACGCTAGACTGATGCTAGAAAGCACTGCATTAAATTCTTTATGACTTATCGACAACACAACCAACATGTTATTCCAGACAAATATCAATGTTATGTTAACTTAATAATCACATAAATTATGAAAACATGTCAGAACTCATCGTCATCTTAAGATTCAGTCCATTATCAACCTGTGTTTGTTTTTTATGGTATAGATGGTTGTTCATAAAACAAACCTGAATGTTACTTACTTATTTTCCTCATCAAATCTCAAAAACTTTAAACTAGAAATCTTTGCATAGCAGTTTACTAGTTATATAACAATTGCATTTACTGCAATATAAAAAAAACAAGCACAATTTCTTTTTTTACTAGAACATCTTTTAGGTGAGGTAAAATTCATCGTATTCATTCTTATTGGGCTACTTTCATCCTTTATCATCCAAAAGTATTGTCAATGTAATGAAGACACATAAGTTGACAAAAACACTCACATTCAAACACTTTTCCAAAAAGGCATCCAAGAATATCCTCTGATGCTTCGGGGTTCTATAAAGTGGACCACACTATTGCACGTGCGCGTGAAACATGTCAAAAACTCAAGCAGCTCCCTGGAGATGCTGAACAATTTCTAATGTTCTGCAAAACATAGGATATTCCGTGACGCATCTATGTCCAAGTGTTTGTTTTCTTCAACTTAAAAGTCTTAATTATATTGATACTTGGATGAACAAAAGGTGAAAGTAACTTACTGAGAATACATGAAAAGCATTAATTTCAATGACTTATCAGGATATCATTCATGTATCAACTTTGATACTCAACCAGTCCATTCTGAACAAAATAGTCTAGGCAAAGCTTGTGAACTCGTCAGCTTAGCAATATTTAAATAACAACGTAAATGGGTCTCTCTTGAAATATACATATTCCTCGATATAATCTATTCTAATCATGGCAAGATTATACTATGGACCAATAATGTAAATTTATTTAGTATAGACTTTGTTCAATATTTAAGATAAATTTCAAATAACCCAAGAACTACTGTTTTTACATAAGAAAGTAAAAAAATATAAATAAATAAAATAAAACACAATATCTTTTGATATATATATGCAATACAATGGGTATTTTTGTAAATTTTTGTATTTTGTAAATGGAACTTGTAGACTATCAACAGAGTTCTACAAGAATAATTTTAATGTTACAGAAATGAATTGCCTTAAGGTTATTTATTACACAAACAATCTTAGGTTGAAATTTTCAAAATTTATTTAGTTAAAAAGTTAATTAATTATTTAAAACAATTTAACAACATTAATTTATATTGTCACATAAAATTAAAAGTCCACTCCCAAATTATGAACACTAGATATTTATTCTGTTAAAAACTCATCAACAATAACCATTTCTAAGATAGTGTGCAATCAAGAATTCATCAGAATCATGTTTGAAATATAACAGAGTTGAATACACATTGATATTTGCCAAAAATGGATTTTGTAAGCTACTTTATCAAGATCTTTTAAGTGTTGGTGTGTAATCCATTTATGTTGGCACGGAGTTTTACTAACTATGCCTCTTAAGATAGTAGTAAAAAATAGAAACATAACCCATATACACTAAAAAACATAATCATGAGCAAAAGTATATCCCACCACTTTGCAAATAATTATGTAAATGAATTAAAATATTGCGAATTCTTTCATTTGAGCAAAAGTAAACAAGATAATAAAATAGGTTATACCAATTTGAAGGCTGGGATATGTGAATGTTGACTGAGATACAAACATTAAACTCGTCGGCTATTAATTTCATTATAAAATATAAAATATATTTCTTAATCTTCTTGATCATCCACCTTAAAATCTTTCCTCAAATTTATGTAATTTGTCATTATTTGGTTAATAAAATAAATTTTTGCTGATTTTGAAGTAAACTTTCAACCACAAACTATTTTTGTTAAGCATTAGGAGTATCCATTATATTCTTTCTTCTACCATTGATAAAGACACCCAAAAGAGTGAGATTGGAGAGAGACCCCTTAAGACTGCTAGGATTCAGTGACTCTTATCAATTCATCTACACATTTATTTAGTAATAGTTACCCTTAATTATACTGTAAAAAAGTAGTGTTGAAATGAAAAATCACATTTTTTACTTTCAGTTTAACCCTCCCGCTGATGAACGTCACGGCAGATACAATAAAAGCGCGGTCTGGGAAATCATTGTCCCATATTCCATATATATATATATATATATATATATATATATATATATATATATATATATATATATATATATATATATTCATGAAAATCCAAAATTATATTCTAATAGTTAGTATATTTCGGTATACACCATCTTCAGAACTTAATAATCAAAATTGATAACAAATTGTCATTTTGATTATAATGTTCCGAAGATGGTGTATACCAAAATATATGAACTATTAGAATATAATTTTGGTTTTTCATGAGTATATTTAACCTTCAGGTATGTTTGTGTTTATATATATACACCCTTTATAGTCCCTATATATATATATACCCTTGATTGAAGAATTGGCCCACAATGAAAAAGTCATATCGTTCCGGACGTCGCCTACTACAGTTCCAGGTCTCGGACTGTTCCGTCCATGGAACAATCCTGTGTTTATCTTCTAAGAAACAATTATAAATCCTAGTTTTGGTGTTGTTCCAAGCAACACCTTATTGATCGCTGGATTTCTTTAACTTCATGTTCAAAAACGTATGAGATTTGTCCATCTCCAACACCATCTCTGTAGATAATTGTGTGACTGGGGAACGTATTATTATGCTTCCGGTAGGTTTGAAGCGCCTTGACGATGTTAATTGCCAAGTCATTTGATAGCTCCTCGCCGGTGCCGTGGTGAGACACGGCGGAGAAATATCTGCTCATTGGCTTCTTCAAAGAGGCCACCATGGCACCGTACGATTTCCCTTTTTGTTTTGCATCGTGGCACACATCGAAGCCTACCACCATCAAATCCCCAAGAGGCATCGGGACTGACCAAGGAGATCCTCTGATTTTGCAGTTGATTTGAATGGCCACCTTGGTAGCAAAGGCGAAGGTGTCCCAGCCAAGTCTACTCGGGAACACAACTGCCCATCTGCTGAGCCCACCTTGGGGCATAACAAACATTGGATTTGATCTGAAGTGATGTCTCCAGTCGCACTCATCACCCGAAGGAACGGTAACGTTGTTCCCCAGCAATACTTTAAGGTGGGAGCACTCGCGCAGGAATCTCAACCAGCCTGTCTCAAGTTCCAGTTTGTGAATTCTTGGCAAACCCGGTCTTCCCCACTCAATATCCTGTTCATTGTCATCAGACATTTGACCCTTTTTTCGGGTCCTATGCGGGTATATACCACCATAGCTTTCATCAGATTAAAGTTTGACCTCATGTCATCAGTGAGGCCAGTCATGTGCCATAGCTCTGGAATAAAGTATATTATGTTTGGATCCCGCCGCCCGCCACTTCCGCTGCACGACGATCTCGGGGCTTGTTCTAGAGACCAAAAGTGGCTGCTTCGGCTCTCGTATAGAGATGCCATACAGCTCACGATGATAGCTCATGTAAGAAACTTTAGTTCATTTTTATCAAATATGGACGAAGGACTTTCATTCCAGTTCACATCAGAAATAACACAAGTCTTGTTGTTGTAGTCTGTCATGACCACAGCACCTACCACAGCTCTTGTAAATTAATTCCTAAAATCCCTCTGATTGTTGCGCGAGATATCAGTCATGAGATGGAGGCACGGGTCCGTCCTCATCACTTTGTGTGTGATTTCTGCACACATTAACACTTCTTTTTCATGTTGGAAAATGGTGGTTTTATGACCAGGCCTCAACTCTAGGTAGTATTCTTCTATCGCCACCTTTGAATTTGGGTCGTAGTAATCGATTTGAATGAGTAGTAGATTTAGAAGTTTTAAACATTTCCGAGACAAAATTAAAAAAAAAAAAAAACTGAAGGTAGTGTGGGTCTCCCAGACTTAATTGGCCTACAAGTCGCACAGTAATCTGGATCTGGCTTCCATCGATTTCATGTTCCGAAAAAAATTCAATGCCCTTCTCATCAATCTAATTGTTTATACGTTGGGATGTTACACATCACAGTACCATCAAAAATGTACTCTGCCCCAAAATTTTGTCGTTGGACCCCCAACAACTTTTATCGTTCGCCAATGGAATCTATTTGTGGAGCGAAGTCCACTCTGTACTCATACAGCCACCACTCATACTTGGATACGAAACTGAAGTAGTTTGCCGTCAGTTGCAAAGGCTGGTGGGTAGTCCCTTTTTTGGTCGCTAAGGCCTCCGGTCTGGTTCGTACTTGCAGAATAAAAATCTGTTGTTTTCCGCACATGTTGCCCCGGCCAACAAAAGCTCCGTTACCCCTGTTGCCATTGCCGTTGCCATAACCCCCATTATCTCCCAAGGAGATTTGACCCACGCGCTGAACCAGAGTTGCATCGTCCGTGGGCCTACCTGCTCCACGGTGCATCGCACGTCCGGACGCTGTGGGGGTAAACGGCTTGGGGAATAAAATTCTATATATTGCAATTTTTGTTTCTTCACGGATTTGTTTACTCTTACGTCGCCAGCTGATTGCTTGCTTTGGTTATAAAGTATATATATGTTATAGAGTATATAAAGTATATATACTTAATAAAGTATATATATTTTTAATCGCAAATATATTTTGAACAAAATGGCTATCTTGGTTTTATTCCAAATGTGTTTTTACAATGTTATCTGGAAGCCAAAACTTTTTTAAAACATAATTATTAATTTTATTTTACATTTCTGGGAGCCATTACTTATTTTTAGATAGAGGTATTTATAAGTTTTTTGTGTTCTCTAATTTTATGTAATTTACTGAACAAATTGATATATAATAAGTGTAACTATAAACTTCATCTATATTTTTTATAATGTTTTAAAATAATTATCGTGCGCTTAGCATACAATGCGCATCATTCAGGACTGTCATACTCATCAGCTGGAAGGTTAATGTAATTATTTAGTACCATGGCAAAACTGCCATGCCATGTTCAGTGTCAGCTAAAAAGTATCTGATACTACATCACTTACACAGGAAAACCCTGAGTCAAATTTTAAAATGTTTATTTATAAAACATAAAATTTGCAAAGTGGTATTTTAATTTAAGCTACAAAAACTTACAATCGAGCTTCCTTAAATACTTATTTTACCATTTGTAAGCCAATAAACTGATCTCTCCATTACCAGTAGTCAGGCCCGGATTAACACTTTTTGACGCCCTAGGCCAAAGGTCACAATTACGCCCCCCCAACCCCCCTAGAAAAAAACCAAAATGTAGTGTAAAAGCACAGAACTGTTTAAAGTGATGATTGGTATTTTCGTCATTTTACTCTGAGGACGTATTTGAAACCAATAACGGAGTTATTATGAATTTTCTCCTAAAAAACAATGATTTTGCATTAAAATTAAAGTAAATTTAGGTTATGTTAAGGGAAATATTGCAATAACTCCATTATTTGTTGTCATATCCTTACAAACTTGGTATCCTTAGTGACATAATTAGAATTGTCAATTTTTTCGTATCTAGGCCTAAAAATTTTGAAAAACTTACCGCTTTTGATATATTTGAGCTTACACATTTCAAATGGCCACCATTTTTTAAATAAACATTGGAAAATAATAATTATTTTCTCTTGAAATGAACATTGGTGTGATATAGATTCAAGCCAAAATTGAACTCAATACAATCATCCGTTGTGGAAATAAAAATTAATATGTGTAAAAAACAAAATGGCTGCTATTTGGGTAACTGGTGGCATTTGGACTTTATTACTAGGATTTTCATATTTGTTTTTGGTCCGAGACAATGGCCTAAAATGTGAGCAGGGAGTTCTGAAACACCCTGTATAATTGCAATACAGAAATAAATTTAAATCCAGAGCAAAGGAACAAGGTCAAGGCAAACCTTACAAGGCGATGCAAGGCAAAGGGGCGCTATTTACCGTCAATTAGGGGAATATTTATTGCTTGTCTGGGGCGCTCTTTACCGCTGATCAGAGGCGCTATTTATGCGTATTGGGGGCGCTCTTTACAGTCGATCAGGAGCCCTCTTTACAGTCGATCAGGGGTTCTCTTTACCGGCGGTCGGAGGCGTGATTTAACTCTGATCAAGGGTGACATTTACCGTCGATTACAGGGCGATGTTTACCGCCAGTCGGGGGTGATGCTCTTTCCCGCTAATCAGGGACACTCTTTGCGGCACATTAGGGGCGCTCTTCCCGCCGTGAAGGAGCCCCTCAGGTCTCGGCAATTTGGGGGTCCTATAGTTCTCTTGAATAATTCTTTCTTCTTTCTATTTTGCCGGATGTTCTATTTACTCTTGTTACTAAAAGAATTTAATAAAAAATGTGAAAACCAAATAATTAAATTATATTTGTAGTTAAATAATTTATTGACTGAAACATAGTATAAAAAGGCCCGTTTGACGCCCCCCTCTCGGCTGACGCCCTAGGCCATGGCCTAGGTTGGCCTAGTGGATAATCCGGGCCTGCCAGTAGTTGCATGTTATTCGCTTCAAAATGTTTAAATTACCTGGTTGCGCAAACCTGGTTAACAATGAAACAGGATCACTTAACAACAATCCAGATAATTTAAACCTTTTGATTTAAATTGGGTAATCCAGTGGCTATTCCACAATTATTCACTTCCATGAAAATTATATTGAAAATTTTGTACCTTATTCTTTTTTTTATGTGTTGTCATAGATAAAAAAATTTAAATTTGATTTTTAATCACACAATGACCATTTTAGGGCTTAATTATTTTAACTGCGGTAGTAATTTTAAATATGTTTATTTTACCAAAGCCAATTGAGGACAATGCAATGTGATAATGAATAGATTTTTAGACCAAAATTTAACAAATATTGGAGAGGATATAATAAGATACAATAGTATACTAGATTTCAAAGTTAAAGGGACTGGTCGCAGGTAGTACCGGCATGTACAAAACACCCTCTATTGTAGCTCGGCCAACTGAGCACCAGAAGGCTCCAGACCTTGCTGGATTATTGGAAAATTCAATTAATTGACTAGTTGTGATTCCTTCTTAGTATTATCCTTTTTTATCTTGGTTTTTTAAACATGGTCGAACTAAGATTCAAATTTAGTTTTAATCATCTAATCGACACAAAAAAATACTGTAATTGGTTGTGTAATTGCATTGGTTCAATTATTCATAAATTTAGGCAATGATAAAAATTCTAAAAATCCCCTGAGATCCAAGCGGCCTACCTAACCGGTCGGCCACGCTACAATAGGGGATTTTTTGTCAACAAAGGATTAGGACATTGCCGGTACGACCTGCAACCAGACTCTTGAACTTTGAAATCTAATATACTTACAGGGGAAAAAGTTGAAATGAAGGTACTATAAGAACCATGACAATTGGTGTTAATGAATTAATAACAGAACTTCAAAATGACCATGCTTCCTATTTTTTCATTTTCTGTATAAAATATAGTTGTTCAAAGGTTTTACCCAAGAAGAATATAATCGGTTAGCTTGACTAACAGGTTTGTTATTGGAGTTCAAATAAAAATGGTAATATCAAGTTTTCTCTAATCACAACTACTGGAAACGTCTTTTCTTAATCTGATGAGCTATCTTACTAAGCAGCGTTCTGAGCACTCCCTCCAACTATCAATTGAACCAAGGCAAAGAAAATACACATGCAACAACTTCAACTTAGGGATAAAGGAAACCTCATTTCATAAACAAAAAGTTGCATAAAAAATTCAGATTAAGGTACCCACCAAAGTTAGCAATATGGTACATATTTGCTGTTATAACCATTTGAATGTACAACTTATACTGACAAAGGGACTTAGTGATGATTGCGTAAATGACCGGAAAATATCTTTTTATTAAATATGGGGTTACAAATAAACTAGATGGCATTGCATTAAGCTGGTTTGAAGTAGTGGATTTTTAAAGGAGAGAAATATTTAGATTGTCAGCGACAATTGAAATTGGAATACAATGGCCTTTTTAACTACCACCATACAAATCCATTCATTCTCATGTCGTAGTACAGTAGACTCCCTCTTAACCGGCTACCTTGGACCAGGCTGCGGCCGGAAAATGATTTGGCCAATAAAACATTAAAAAATGGGAACACACAATTTTACATGGCTTAAATACAATTATGACTAGAAAAATACCTCTAAAAATATTACTGTATGTAGTTTTTAGCTGACATCCGATGCCTATGAATTCCAAGACTAAACTAATAATAATTTGGTTCTTTATTGTGGTCTAGATTGCAGGTCCAACACATTCACTTTCGGTGGCATTCACTTCCGTTGAGGATTGTATATTTTAATTGGTTTGAGAACGTCAATATTTTATAATGTTGAATAGAATGATAGATCAGAAAACAATGTTTCCGGCGAAACACGGCCGGTTAAAGCGATGTTGAGATAAAAAAATGGCTGGTTAAAAAGATGTTTTTGTGTCAGAGTATGCCGTTTAATGCGGAGACCGGTTAAAAGGTGGCCAGTTAAGAGGGAGTCTACTGTACTATCAAAGGGTTACAATCTATATTTTGCCCTTTAACAAATTATCAACCAAAATAAATAATTTGTTTTCTGTTTTCTTGACTTAAAATGTATTTGAATAAGATAAATACATTAACAACTAAAATCTCAACCAGACTATAAGTTTGGTGTTAGTATAACTATTCTTCATCCCTGAACTCATCTAAAAAGATCTGCATTCTTGCTTGGCACTCTATAGTTGTGCACAAGCGAACCAAAGTTCCTGTACACAAAAAAAAAAAAATAAATAAAAGACTCAGTTTGTAACAAAATATTTCTAGATTAAATATTAGGGTCAGCAATCGACATATATAATTTATTTCAACTGCCTTTTCCGCACTAAATTGAAGTGTTAAATACGGACAACATAGAACATCAAGTAGAAGCGTAGTGGCTTTAAATCCCATGCATCTAAGGGTCAGGTATCGAGAACCCGTCTCTTTGACACTACCTGATTCACGTGGAGGGAGTGCCCGCCAAAGTGATGGTAGACCATTAGTTCCTAAGCGAGAGTGTGAGAGTTGGTGTGAGAGGTAGATCAGCTGGTTGCGTCTTCACACGTGTTGGTATTAGCGTTCGTGTTGGCATTTGTATTTGCATTCATGGGCTTCAAATAGTGATCAGATATTGGCACTGGTCGACTCCGCGCACTCTGTTTCCGCTGCAAAAACAAAACATAAATCTATATATTAAGAGGCAAGCATTATACTCTTCCTCCTTTTCTCTCAGCTTGTGTGCATAGTACGAAAAATTTACTTGTACCGTTAGAAAGGTAGTGTCCCGTAGATGAGCAGAATTAAATTATAATTCACATTGATCATCAGTTATACAACCTCCACGCTTTCAAAGTTTCAATATCAGGGTCTCTAGTTTATTTCTCTTTAAAAATTCAAGACTAATTCCAGACTTTTTCAAGATTGTTCTAGTTTTTTCAAGACTGCCGCATTACTCGACGTATTAATATCTATCTTACATTTAACAAAATTATTTACGTAGTTGTCACTTATATATATTTGTTTTTAAATAGTACACACATTCCTTACATCGACCAGCTTTAATTTTGTTGTTGGATATAATCACTACATGTTTCACTGTGAATACAGCATTGTCAAGTGATACAAGAACATAATATCTATCAAAGGATTGGTCAAGGATTAAAATACACAAAATTATCTGTGTTTCTACCGTGTATTGTCTTTTTTTATCTTTGACCAATCCTTTGATGGATAGAAGGCTATGTTCTTATTTATATCACTTGACAATGCCATATATTCACGGTAAAACGTGTACCGTAGTGATTATATCCAACAACAAAATTTGAGCTACTCAAAGGGAGGCATGTGTAGTATACTATTTTAGTCTTCAGTAGCAGTTTAGGGGCTAATGTAATGAATTGTAATATTTTTTATCAAAAACAGGACCATTAAAAGGAAACTAAAAAATTATTACTTTTTTAGAAGAAGCATTATTAATTCTTCAACAACATTGAAAATTTAAATGGTTTGAATTAAAATAATGCACAAGTTTGTAATTCTATTTTTTAACCCTTTGTCCGTCCTTCATAGGGTGTGTGTTCTGTTTAGTTTATTAAAATAAATAGGGTTATATAAATCCTTTCAAAAACTCAATGATAGCCAATTTATAGAACACATAAAAATTGCATAGCCTATATTTGGTCATAATTAAAATGTTGCTTTTCCTTGTTTTGTTTAGCTTGTAGGCAAATGTTAGTAAAATTCATTTTCAAACATTGTCTACTGTAAACAAATTTTGAAATTTTACATATTATTTAATAGAATCGTGAGCATTTGTTTACGGTCTGCAGTTGCAAGTGTTTTGATTGGGGATTACAAGCGTCTCTGGTTAGCAATCTTTATCAGAGCGTCTTAATCGGCGATTGCAAGCGTCTCCATAGTTAAATTTTTTTGTAAATTTCAAGACTAGACTGAAAATTCAAGACTAATTCCAGACTTTTCAAGACCATTATTAAATTCAATACTAATTCAAGACTTTCCAGATTTTCAAGACTACTAGACACCCTGAATATTAATCTTAAGGAAGAATGGCAACAAGAAGGGTAATTGTTTGAAGCATTAGAGAGCTGTTGTAATAAAAAATGCTTTCAAAACAGGAAGAACAGATGTTTCAGTTAAAAAATTTAGCTAATTCTTTAAGGATGGTATAGATCAATTGAAAGTTTGGTTGAATTTCGACTCATAATATAAATTATAACTCCGTAGGTAATAAAGTTTAAACCATCAGAAAATCTTTAGGTGCAGTTAAAAACTTACATGGGTTAGCATTTTTTTATGTTTAGTTGGTGTCACAGTAAATTTTTCCAGTGAAACTTTACTTTTTTCTCTTAAAATTTTAGCTCATTGCATGTTTTTTTTTTTTTTTTTTTTTTTTTTTTTTTTAATATTTTATATTACTCAAAGGTATTTTTATTAGAATCGAGCATTGTTTCTCTACGAAAATTGTATCATAAACATAATGGCCATACACTGTTATTATTAAAATATTGTTTTAATGTTCGTTTTATGATTCCTCACATTTTAATTTTTTTTCTCATTGCTCTTTTTGGTTGTTTAAGAACATTATTTATGTTATTTTTCATTGTAACACCACAAAGATATAAACAAAAAAGAATGTAGGAATGAACTTTTGCACATAAGTTTGGTATTTTTCCATTTCAAAATAGACATCTGTGTTTTTCACCAGAACCAATAGAACATTACAATACAGTATAGAGGTCTGCGGGTACCCGAAAATTCGGGTATTAGCGTGAACCCGAGTGGTCGGGCGGGTTTGACACGTCTCGGTCTTTAATCGGGCGGGCTTTTATTTTAAGCCGGGTCGGGCGGGTACCTAATGCCCGAATTAAATCGGGTTGTAGGTACCCGACAGGACATTAAAAGCCAACCCGGGTTTTTAAAACTATTTTACGGCCAAAATTTGTGAATTACAACGTTCACGGAATAAATAGGCATCGTTCCACACACTATTTTAGACTAGTGGTCATAACTGCCAGTCATTATTACTGAGGTGGATGTGGATGAACTAGAAATACTTTAGCTTACTATTCGCGACACTCGCACATGAAAATGTGGCTTCTGAAAGAAGCTAGCGGTCTCTGGTGCCTAGAAACGTAAGCAATTTTGTTTTGTTGATAATTTGGTACGCCATACTTCATGTTCAATTTAAAACAAATAACATTTTGATCATAAAAGATCGTATTTGACGTAGGAACATTTGTATTCCTTTAGTACAGTACTTTTTTATGCCCAAAAAATAGTTTAAACAGCATTAAATCATTTGTTGCAAGCCTAGACACCAGTAGCGCTAGCATACTTTTGTCACTCTAACCTAAAGGAACTGCTCAGTGTCGTCGTCGTGACTGACTCACACTCTTAGACTGTGGCGTAGCCAATACCGACACCAACTGTACAAACCGAAATCAAGGTAGCAGTGGCATTGGTACTATCATTGACTTTACATACAAAGTCTTTGTTTGTAAAGTCAATGGTACTATTTACACGATAACCGGTAAATAGCAAGAGCAAAATCAAAAGTAAATAATCTCTACAGATTAGTGTTTACATTATTTTTACAATACAAAATTCATCAGTGTATATATATTTACGAAATATAATCAATATAGTACATCAATTCGGTATAATTGGTTTTATTGCCGAATTATTTCTCATTCCATCTTGCAAATTGTCAAAACATTTAAGATTTCTTGAGAACCAATGAAAACAATTTCTTGGATAATGTAACAGTTGGATATTTATAGTCAATGGTTGGATACTTCATAGACAGATGTCTTCATTCTCTATGTAGTTTTATAGTAACGGTACTCCATGTTTGTTGTATGGTATGGCGCGATCCGTCGTCTGCATTGATGATTTGATAGATGGTTTTCCTCTCGTTCTTGTTTATTCAATTCACATTTGTGTTACTTGAGTGATGTTGAATTTTTTTCTGATATGAAAAATAAATATTAAAAAGCCACGGAATTGAGAGAATTCTAATGTCCGTGTATCCATTAACAGTCCTACTAGTGAAACCAAAGATTTGGGAAGTGTAAAATGTCGTGGATGGGCATTCATCTGCTATTTGGAATCACTCAAGCAAAGAAACAAATTTGCGGAAAGTAATCTAACAGAAATGAAATGCAATTATTTTAAGTCTGTTTTGAAAATAGGATATGGCAATATTGATTGAAAGGCCAAGTTTGAGTATAATCACATAATCTTTTCAACTTTGTGTATTATTAGCCTACAGTATGATAATTCGCATCTAGGGTATTTTGACAGTTATAAAAGTGGTTTTTGTTTAGTTTCAACAGTGTACAATATCATTTGTATATTTGTCATGTTTGTTGAAAAAGTTAACATTGGGTAAAGTAACTTAGGACTAAAGGAACCCTTAGCTTGATAGGTTATTGGCTCGGGAGAATTTTTTAACTTTTTATACTAAAATAAAATACATTATAGTTTTTTAACTTTTGTTAGGCCTAGGCTTAACTTAGAAGGTGGAAGGACCTTCAAGGTTTCAAGGACCTTCAAGGACCTTCAAGGTACCTTATCAAGGTTTTTGCCCTGTATTTATTAATACTATACTTAAGCTTAGTAGGCACATCAACAATTATTTTAAAATGAAATAACTTAGGCCTAGACATTTATTTTACAAATAATAGCGAAGCCGACCCGAAGTTTTATTCAACTTACAATACCCGAGCCCGACCCGAGTTTTTTTTAACATGCATAGGCTACCCGAACCCGACCCGAGATTTTTTTAACTCACACATCCGAACCCGAAACCGACCCGAATTTTTCTTTAACTTATAATGTTCAAACCCGACCCGACCCGAAAATTGATGTTAATCTACTACCCGACCCGACTTGAAAAATCACTACCCGCAGACCTCTAATACAGTACATCAAATATAAAGATCAAACCACAAAAGAGGAATACAAAAGTGAAATAAAACCATATCTAATGTTGAAATTTCACTTAATATTGAAAAAAGTGTTGGCTGAGAAAAAGTCACAAACAGAGATTGCCAATGTCTGAAATTTACCAGACTAAATAAGGGCTGGACAGACCTAACTACTGAATCACAGAGATACTTTTGTATCAAATCAAGGTCCCATTAAAACCAATACCTTATTTTGAAATCACAACTTTCACAAAATTTACTGTCTGTCTCGAATTTGTCCTGTGTATAAGAAGGGTCCGAAGAACCTGCCTGAAAGCTATCGCCCCATTTCAATTATACCTGTTTTTTCAAAAATTATTGAAATAATAGTTCGTGATCAACTAGTTTTTTATCTCGAAAAGTAATGGTTATTTTAATGCATCACAATTTGGTTTTAGAAAAGGAAAAAGCACAATCGATGCTGTAGATGCACTAGTTAGAGAGATTCTTAGTAATTTTGAGGGTAAGGCATTTGCTCAGGCCACCTTTTGTGACCTGAGCAAGGCCTTTGATTGTGTCAATCACAACGAATTAATTCAAAAGTTAAATTATTATGGTGTGACTGGAATTTCATTAAATTTTTTTAAATCATATTTAACCAACCGTAGACAAAAGGTCTGTGTCAACAGAAATTGGTCCAAGGAGATTGGAGTTTTGACTGGAGTGCCCCAGGGATCAGTCCTAGGCCCTCTTCTGTTTTTAATTCAAATAAATGATCTTCCTAGCTCCGTTAAAGCAAAATCATTTTTATATGCAGACGATACCACTTTTTTTTAATTCTCACTCTGATTTTCAACAGTTACTAGATTGTGCTAAAGAAACTATAAGAAGCTTCTAATTGGTTTAAAGCAAATGGGTTTTTACTAAATGAAGGCAAAACACAAAATATTTTATTCAGCTTGAGACAATATCCAGTAGATGACCCATCAACAAATTTTTGCACTACTGTTAAATTTCTTGGAATTTTTCTTGACAATGAACTGACATGGAATTCACATATCGAATTTCTGTCAAAAAGGTTGAGTAATTTTCTTAATCAAACGTATTTTGCATAGTGTGCCTGAAAATTACATTAGATCTGTTTATTTTGCTTTTTTTCAATCCATAATTAAATATGGTCTTATTATTTGGGGTAATTGTAGAAAAATTACAGATATTTTTATTCTTCAGAGTAATGGCAAAGGCTGGTCCCTTGGAGCATTGTAAGCCACTTTTTATCAAATTAGAATTACAAATAGTGATAAACTTGTAAATTCTTGATCTGGTCTCATTTGCTCTAAAAAACCTCCAGTCTTTAAACCTAAATAGTGATTTCCATCAATATAATACAAGAAACAAAAGCAAAATATCAATAGAACATTGTAGGTTAACTAAAACTCTTAACAGCCATATCATCATATCTCAAAAAATCTATAATAAATTAAAGCATCTTATTGACAAATATCCTATAAACATATTTGTCAAAAAATTTTACAATTGGCTTTTGAAAAATCCTTTTTATGCCCTCTCAGAGTTTTTAGACCTTAGAGACATCTGTTTTAGGGATGGACGGGTCTCGAAATTACGAGAAATTTTCGAGAAATTTTTAATCTCGTTCACCGAGACAAGATTTTATTTTGATCGAGATTTTTCGAGACGAGAAATAATTCGTGAATAAGGATAAAAACGGGTATAAATAATCTACGAATTTTTAGGCCTATTTTACTATCAATTTAATACTGAAAAATAAATTATTTTGAAGCAATGTGTTTTATTTTTTCTATCATCCTCACAACAACAAACTTAATTTGCCATCATAAACTGTTAAACTACGGTTGGACTTCCAAGACTTGGACTGGACTGGAGACGTCTGCAGCTGCAGCTGCACGGACTGTTAGTGGTAGTTAGTCAACATGGCTACTGATTTATAAAATAATTCATTTGTTTGATAAATCTTTAGAACATTGGAAAAACTTTATAAACAATAACCAATATAATTTGATATTTAATTGCTTCAAGATGATTATATAAAACTAATTCAAATAATTTTTGGCAAATTTAAGAGTTGTTTTGACATAAAGAGTAATAGTAGTGACAATCAGATGAATGACAAGGTGGCCAATCAGATTTAATAATGGCTAACCTCAAATATCCCACGCAATACAATTTAATTTCCTTTCACACTCTTTGAAGAGTTCAGCTATTTTAAGCAAAAAATGCTTAAAATCGGCTGATGGTTGATTTTATTTAAAGGTTTGGATACTAAAAAAACTGAATAGGCCTATTAACAATAATTGTTGAATAGCAATAAATAGGTTGTGTTGAATATATAGAAAATCAATGGTCTTAAAAGAAACATATAGGCTTCATGGCTATACTAATGCTTGTCTTTATTCAGTTAGGAGCAAACTAAAAACCTTACCACTAGCAGACGAAATTACTAGCTAGAGGGAATTACGTGAGTTCCAAAACAGTGAAAGTTTATAGTTATGTATACAGGACTTGAATAGTTTGGAGAAATGACAATGAATAGCAAACAAAATGAGAGCTGAAGATTTTCTTATGGACAAAGACAAAGAAGAAGAGAGAGTTGAGAATTAAAATTAAAATCCACCAATTACAAGGGATTTCTTGTTAGCCTCCCGGCCTCTAGTCTTGTGACTCAAAGTTAGTGAGCCCATGCCTATTACAAAAACTGTGAGTGAGGAAAATGTCTTATTTGGAAACATTTTATTAAAATAAGTTAATAGTGAAAAGTGTGATGCATGAAAGTGAAAAGTGAACAAAGTAACTGTAGCAGAGGATTCTCTTTTTATGTTTTATTAAATGTAGGTCGATAGGGTTTATGGTTATATCTTCACAATCTTTTTATTGGGTACATTCCTTTATAGGCCTAGACCATTTGTTAAGAAAGCGACTTTTTTAACTTCAGTTTATTAACATAATCAGCATTATACAAATTTATAATTTAATTATATAAATTTAATGGTATAAATTTATAATTGGTTTTATAAATTTATAAAAAACCTAAAATTAAACAAATTTATTGGATTTTTGGAGTTTTAATTTAAAATTAGCATTATACAAATTTGTTCCTTCACATAAATCAGGATTTAACAATGTTAAGAAATCAGATGAAAATTCAGAACACACATGTCTCGTAATGTACGAGAAGGAAAATCTCGTCTCGATCTCGTCTCAAAATTTTATGAGAATTAAAAATTCTCGTCTCGTCTCGTCTCATCTCTAACTAAAAATCCAATCTCGTCCATCCCTAATCTGTTTTTAGTTATTATTTCTTCTCCATGATATCTAAATACATTTGTGTAACTTCTCTTGTGTTTTAACCATAGTTTTATTTTATTTTATTTTTTTTTTTTTTTAAGTAGTATATATTTGACTTGTCTGTATCTGACTGTATCTATGACTTTGTCAATGCATTTCATGTAAAATGGCAAATAAATTACTATTATTATTATTATTATGTCTCCTAAATTTGTTTTGCACAGCGAGGGGGTTATGCTACTCTTATTTATTTGAAAAACAAAGGTTTATTTAGCAATCAGTAAACTAATTACAGGACACCACTGGAACTTAACATACAGACTATGAAATAATAAAACATAAAATTATTGTTTTTATAGTAATAATAAAGTCTGTAATTGGTTTGGAATAAAATTGAAAAAAAATATGTACAAAGCACGTATCTATCACATATTTAAGTAGATGGTGAGTAAACAGAGACACAGGATCTTCCACAACACATGATCCGTTGTTGTAACAGATAACTGACTTGGATAGACAGGAGAGAAGTTTTCACCCATACCTTTCTGCGGAAGGGGAAGCATCCCTTCTTCTCAGGCTCCGGAACAGCATCTAGGATAAGATCTGGGGTAGGAGTGCTGTTGGCTCCAAATACATTCAACTCTTTGTAACACTCCGTTTCTATCATCTGTCAGACAAAAGCCAATAATAATTGTACTAATTGTAAATACACCTACCATGATTCTGATTACTATTCAAAACAACAAATTATGTTAAAAACTAAAGATACAGTAGACCTTACTACCACGAACCTCGATAACATTCTGAGCCATCATTTTGTTTTTTACAATAATTGATTCAGAAAATAGCAATTAGAGATGGACTGGTCCTGAAATTTCGGGTCAAAATTGTTTTTAAAATACATTTCATTCAACTAAACTTGTCAAAAATTTGTCAATTTTTCTCTCCATAGTATATTGTTTTCCCTGATCTCTTTGTAACTTATCCTGCAAATATCAAAATTATAAACTTTAAATATTTTCAACTAAAAAAAGTTAATTTTAACAAAGCGGTTACTGTTTAATGTTCAACACTTTACACTTATACAATTTTCTTCATTGATAAACATAATTTGTCTTTATACAACACTCAGATAAGAGGCAAAACCAATGTTTTCTGGTAACTAGGAGAAGAGCAATTCCTATCCCGAACCAAAAAATCATTCCCGTCCATTACTAGAAAGAAAACACCCCTCTTGAATAAATTGCAGGCATTCACGGAATTTGTGCCATATTTTCCTCTTTAGCGAGAGGAACACACGCCCAGCACAGCTGGAGGTAAACATTCTTAGTTTTTGGTAATTCCTGTCCCCATAAATTCCCATGTAAAAAAATCTCACCCAATGATCGGGACAATTTTGCGTAGGCCTATATCAGGACAATAATTTAAAATCCCCATAAAATGACTTTTTCTCTTCATTATCCTAATTTGCGTAAACATACTTAAATACTAGGCTGAAATTTTATACTTATAGCAAATAAACAGCTAACACTCAAAAGTTCATGTCTTGACTGAAGCTTATTTTTTTTAATATGTTCACATGGCCAAATATTAGTTGGAACAAATTGTATTTCTGACATAAAGAACAATAAAAATGAATTTTAACTATGGTCATGTGCTGTCATCTTACCAAAACAACTACAAAGCATAAACAAAACAAAAATAAGGGTAAAACGACTTCCCTGATTTCAATGGTCAAACTGAACATACAAAAATAGTATTTTGTAAAAGAATAATTTCTTATAAAAAGTCTACTTTAAAAAATCTAAACTTGTAAGTTTCAAAATGATAGGTTGGTCATTTGATTCTGATAAGGGGCCGTCCATAAATTACGTCATCACTTTTTGGCCATTTTTGGACCCCCCCTCCCTAAAATCATCCTACCATCATAATTTCTCTGACCCCCCCCTCTCAGAAAAATGACGTCATTTTTAACAAATCTCCATTAAAAAAAAAATATATATATATATATATATATATATATATATTAGTTTTTTCGTCAAACCTACTTAAGTTATATTCTTTATTAATTTATTAAGACTATCAATTAACTTTTGAACCCCATTTTGACGGTAATTTGTTAAAATAACTAAAAAGAATTCTCTTCAAGAACTTTATTCTACTTATCTTGGTCTGATAATGAACGCTACCTGATAAACTAAAATCATTGACCAACCAAATCTGAATTTACCTTCAGAAATAAAGCCAAAATAATTTTCTCAGTGGAAAAACAAAGTAAAATAAACTTTAAAACAACGCCTAAAAATAGTCTAATGTGTTTTCTGATAATTATTTTATAATAGTTGAATTATGTACAAATATATCGCTGTTTTACTGACAAAATTTGATATAAAACATCATTTATTAAAATGACGTAATATCAAAGCCGACCCCCCCCCCCTTGCACATCACCTTACCGTCATTTTCAATCTGGACCCTTCCCCCCTATTTTCAGATGACGTAATTTATGGACGGCCCCTAAGGAAACTATATGAAGGGGTGTGTCAACCCCTTTCATACGTGTTACAAATTAGGACCTGAAACACGAGACATTTTTGAATCCTCATAATAACTGATATCAAAGCCAGACCTCGTTTTGCCATGGTATTGAAACAGATCCGGTATTGAATTTGCTGTAGAACGTATCATCTGTAGCATCCAAGTTGACTCCTTTCACAGTAGAAAACTGCTCAATGTCCAGCACGTCCTTAGCATATACCGCGTGAGGCTGCAACCAGTCACACATAATTAGGTGACAAAAAATGTACAGTTTAAGCTTTTATCCTAGTCATATAGTAAATCACTTGTCAAAAAATTTACTTACTTCACGAAATCTAGGACTACTAAAAATACTTATGAGAGAAATATAGTTTAAACATTTTAAATCTTTGGATACTGAAACCCTGTTTAAAATGTAGGGATTAAAAATATTAAATATTTCATTGCCATTTAGAGATAGCTCAAAATTTAATTTTAACTTTAAATTTAATGTTTGCTAATAAAAATCCATACCAAAATATCAAGAGCTTGAACTATATTACAGAGGAATTTATGTAAATTGAGTGTATACCATAAACTGCAGTCTGATGTGATTGATTTAAAGTAAAAAAATCTCTTCAAACGAAACATCTTAAACAATTTAGAGTATATCTTTGTTAATAAAACTTTTTATTAAAGACACTGGTTTGTTATAATGTTGGATCATAGGAGCTAAATAAACTGAAAAAGAGTACATACGTCAGGTACAAAGGGTGGCTCGTGCATGCCCGCCTCGAGCCGTTTCCAGTTGATGCACTTGAAGAACTCGTGCTGCTTGATCTCGCGAGCACCGTAGCGGCCGCAATGGCAGCCGAGCCGCTGCTTCGGCGACTTCTTCAGCAACTGCCAAGCAAAACAACAATAGCACAGAATATAACATTGTCAAGTTTTTAACAATAAACTACAGAAGACTCCCTCTTAACTGGCTACCTCATGATCAGACTGCAAAAAGATAACAAATTGGCCAGTTAAACTGATGTACCTTTAAATGGTTAAATTACAATTTTCAATTACCTAAATGCAACAGTAAGATGTAAAATAATGTTAAATATAATATTGTATTTCATGTATAGCTACCTACACACACTCTAAAACTTATTTTCTCCGGTGTAACGAAACCAAATAACTTCTAAACACAGACTAATAAGACTATTCTGGAAAAAGATGGTATTGTGATCTACTGGAAAGAAGGTAAACAAACAATCATTTCCGGTGGCCTGACACTTCTGTTCCAGGGAGTTCACTTGAAATGTCCACTTGGCAAGACTATTATATGATGCGACATTGATTTGAAATATGGATGTGAAAGCGTTTCCTGAAAGATATAAAAACAAGATTGGTTAAAGCGATGTTAAGTTAAGCGGGCCTAACAAGATAGGCCAGTTAAAGCGGAGGCCGGTCAAAAGGTGGCCGCTTAAGAGGGATTCTAATGTAAATCTAATAAATAAAAATTATATGAGGGTTTTTCTTAATGAATTGTTATAAATTATATGTATAAAAAATTAATTGTAACTAATTAATTATTCCTCCAAAAATGTATTCAAAGAGTATAATTTGATATAAAAAGTACATTTCTTGCATAACACATTTTTTTAAATTCTATACACAACAAATAAAACTAAGTTATATGAAAAAGAGAAATAAAACAATGAAATGGAATCCATTTATCTTTTAAAAATTCCGTAAAATAATAAACTGAACACATTTTTAAACCCATTTTTTGTTTCTAACTTTCCTTACAAAATTTAGTATGACAAACCAATACATACATATATATATATATATATATATATATATTATCGACAGTGGATTATAAGGCAATATAAAAGTGCCCTTGATCAATTCTTAAATTCTCTACCTGTCTACATAGAGATTTAGCCTCCTCCGTGAACTTGTGTGAATATTTTTCTTGATCTTCCTTCACCCGTCTGTCTACCTCCTCTCTCTTAACCTGTACATAAAATAATATTTACTAAATCACATAAATAATACAAAAATAAATAAATAGTACATAAAATAATATAACATAAATTACACAACTAACAATAACCTGTAATGTTGCAGACATATACAACAAAAATAAATTATTTTCTTAGAGAGCTCAAAACAAATAATTTTACACAATAAATAGAGTGAAACTATTCTTGATTTTTAAATTAAAACACCAATAAAGTTCAGCTAAAAATTTTGAACTGTCAAACATTTGATTGTTAGTGATTCAAATTAGGACCATCAGAGGAATTTCTATACTGTTGAATACAAGATTAAAAGTAAAGTCTGTTACCTTTTCTTTTCTCGCTCGGTAGGGTGCCTGCCCTTCTATCATTTCATAGATGAGACATCCAAAACTGAACCAGTCGGGACTGAATGTATACTTCTCGTTGTCTATCACTTCAGGGGCTGCAACAAACATCTTTCAATCAAAAAACATAAAAACAAATACATAAACTAAAACTGAAGCACTTTCAAACTCAAAATGAATTACAACTGCAACTTTGTATCAAAAGCCTTATGTTTTGTAGGTAAATATTTCATTATACTAGGCAGTAAGCACAAGAATGCATTTTGGCAATCTCAATTTAGATTAAGTAGAACCATTGACTATGTACACTAACGTACTTCTCATAGCATCGGTGTGTGGGAAACCTATTGACAGTGGTGCGATCTCGTGCGGCGTACATGGAAGTACACGTAACATATGATAGATAAATCAGTATTACCACTCTTCTCAATCAAGGATGAAACATTTTATAATGGAAAGTCATGTTTATGTTTTGGTTAAGTGTTTTTGCAGCACTGAAAATTCAGCTGAATAATAACAACATAGAATAATAGAATAGAATAGAATACAATAGAATAGAATAGAATAAATGTTTATTTTCCATTTTTTTACATAATTATTACAAAATATACAAATTCACTTCTTCAATGGAAAACATAGGTACCTCTTAAGGTGCAAAACCTGTGTTGAGGTTACCATCTCATGCTAAAAATAAAAGTTAAATTAAAGTTCTTCCAGTGATAATACAATATAAAATAAAGAATTAATTATCTTGATCAGTTTAAAAAAAAAAAAAAAAAAAAAAAAAAAAAAAAAAAAAAAAAAAAACAATATTGGTTGTGTGCGAGCAACAAAATTATTCACTTAAGAATACATACGGTATAAAATTAAAATTAAAAGAGAGTTTTATAACTACATCTATGTCAACAAATGAAAATATTGTAGAGATTAACAGATTTTCTGTAATACCCTAAATTACAATTTATCTAATACACTTATTAAAGAAATATCGTAGTTACTGAAATGTGTTGGTAATAGAATTTATACAATAAAACTTAACATCGATGGATGTATTGATGGCATCTGGTGCCACGTACACCGAACTTCCAAATTTTTGCCTCAAACTAAATGCATTGGATGAGAGGTCTAATTCACGTTAGTGTACAAAGTCAATGGTAGAACCCTCAAGAAAACTATTATTACAAGGTTAAAAATGTAACAGGTTACGTTGATTTTCAAGATTATAAAGTATTATTTGTATTTAATAATTGAAGACAAAACTTTAAACACCGTATTTTAATATTGATATGCATAGATTACACTTTAAATTTTGTCATCAACTTTGGACTAAATAAATGTACTTTGTTACCAATTTATATACAATTTGTTTTAGTATGCCTGAATTATTAATTGTAAATTAGATCTTTTGCATGACTTGTCACTATGTTGTCTTGTTAATTTTTGTTATTGTAAAATTATTATTAATTGTTAAATTATTTTTGTTGATAAAATATTGTACTGTATTATTAATATTTTATTGTTGTATTGTTAAATCATTTTCTGTACGGAGAAAACCAATTTAATGAAATATGTTGAATCACATTAGGTGTTAGTTACCCTCTTGCATTGTATCTTGAACCATGTAAGTTTACTATAATGAGGATCGTAAGTTTACATAAATGAATGAGCTAGGTAATTGTCGGCAACAAAGTTACACTTCATCTGATCCATCACACACACCCTTCAGTCATATTTACTTGAATTATTAATTTATGCACAATAGAGTGCATTGGTGCCTCAAGTAATGTATCTAATGTATTTTAACATGGTTTAATAACTACTACGTTTTCCAAACTAGCGGCGGCTTTTCCAGTCTGATGTCAATGAGTGCCAATATCCTGTGTTCTGGTCGAGTAAACAGCGTGATTAAAGAATACGTATTCATTATTTTTATCCAGAATTCTGCGTGTCTTCCGAAATCTGGCTAAACCGAATAACAATTAAGTGGTTCTGTTCGGTCCCAATCAGTTCAAAATAGTGGGATTCGTTCAGTATTTTTAACAAAGAAGTTTGTCAATTGTCTCTCAAACCGAGCTTTCGAAAGAGAATAGCTCAAATACTTGCACTCCACTACAAACTGTGGGGGGCTGCAAAAAATCCTAGTCTTATAATCATTTTTATAATTTATGTATCAATCAACTCTTTATTCATGTACACATGTACACTAGAAATCTGGTAATCTAAGATCCATTCATATTATTTTCTGGTCAGTTCAGAAATATATATTTTTTGTAATGAAAACGTTAATGTAAAGGAACAGAAATGAACAATACATGTGTCTGAATATGTAATGTCTGAATATATAAAACTTGGACCAAAGCTGTGCGACATTCTGTAGAAGAGATAGATTGAAAAATATTTATTACATGTAACTCAACCACGAGATACGTTGTAATGTTTTCTTTTGTTTCTCCGAACTATTATAGTAAATTTATAAATTCTCATTTGCATAAGTTTAAAATAGTGAACAGATGATTTTCATGTACCACTTTAATTCTTCTTAAAAAAAATCACGTCAACATCTTTAAATGTAATATATTTCACTATTTCAGCTTAGAAACAAATTTTCTCTTAAAAGATACGTTGTAATGTTTTCTTTTGTTTCTCCGAACTATTATAATAAATTTATAAATTCTCATTTGCATAAGTTTAAAATAGTGAAGAGATGATTTTCATGTACCACTTTAATTCTTCTTAAAAAATATCACGTCAACATCTTTAAATGTAATATATTTCACTATTTCAGCTTAGAAAAAAATTTTCTCTTAAAAGCTACGTTGTAATGTTTTTTTTTGTTTCTCCGAACTATTATAATAAATTTATAAATTCTCATTTGCATAAGTTTAAAATAGTGAAGAGATGATTTTCATGTACCACTTTAATTCTTCTTAAAAAATATCACGTCAACATCTTTAAATGTAATATATTTTGCTATTTCAGCTTAGAAACAAATTTTCTCTTAATCTGAACACTCAGTGATCTGAACCAGGCATAGTCTCAATCTTCGACATATACTACTGGATCGCACGCTACCCATAAGGCCCGTTTAGAGGTGGCCAGTCCTCGCAAAGCTCTTTGTTGAGGTTACCTGCTAGGCGGATTGAAAGAATTGCGGGGCAAGAGCGCTAAACTGTATGGACATTCCACACAATCGGCATGGTTTTAACTGTGGTATCCCTCAGCAAATATTTATTTATTTATTTACAGTATCTAGTGACACCCTTACATGCAATTGTTGCCTGGGCAGTAGACTTGTCACAATAGTGTCTTAACCTAAATGCTTGGTCTAAATAACAAAAATCTTGTTTCGTGTGGGTTTTATATTGCTGTATAAAGATGTTTATTAGCTCATCAACCCCTTTCCACTTCACGAGAGTGATATCAGGCGGTATACTCACTTCAATGATGTTCTTTCTTTCTTTCTTGCTTTTTTTATAGAAATTACGGTTTTTTACTATAGTTATAGTCTGTTAAATGTAAATGATAATTAGTATATGTTTAAAATAGTTAGATGAGGGGCAAATTTGATTAAAATTTCAGTAAATTAATGGTGAAGCAGTTGTGTTGCTTATAACAGAACAATAATAAGAAAGAGGAAAGGAATTCCCTTTTGTGTTATTTAGTTGGTAAATTTAATTTAATCAAATTTGATTATTTTTAAAAGACGTATTAAAAAAAATCATAGACTTAAGGTTTATTTGGTAGTTTTTTAAAAAACTTGTTCTGCTTTAAATTAAGAAGGTTTCTTAAAATTAAAATCAAAAAGGTGGGGAGTGTGACTGACCCATGTATCCGACGGTGCCGACGCGGCCGCGGACCATCTCCCCCTCCGGTATCTCGACGGCCAGTCCCAGGTCGGAGATCCGCACATGGCCAGTGTCGTCCAGCAGGATGTTCTCCGGCTTGCAATCCCGGTACACCAGCCCCTGGTAGTGGAGGTGCTCCAGGCCGCACAGCACCTGGCAAACACCTTACCGTTTATACCCCTTCACCGTTCAGCTATAACGAATTCAATCTTAAGTAAAACAATTTTAAAATAGTAGAGTCCTAAAAATATTTTGTTAAGTCTTTTATCAAGTAATACTTAATATATTACGGGGTTTCCAAGTCTGTAATGACGTAAACTTCTGCCACTAACTCACATTAAACAGTAATTTCTTCATTTTGTGAGACACTTAATTCATAATCAACTTTAAATTGTTAACCTATTCATTTTTTTATGGTGGACTTTTATTTTGTTACTTTTGAGAAACGGATGAGAAAAGCTATTAAAGAGGTAAGTTAATTAAAAATTGTTATGCTTTTATGTCTTAAGGTTAATAGTAAAAAGAAATACAAAGTTTCAAAAGTAGACTAGTAGGTATTTATTATACCTCAGCAGCGTAGAAGCGAGCTCGTGGGATATCAAAACCCGGCTCTCCACCCATGTTGTAGATATGGAACTTGAGGTCTCCACCGTTCATGATGGTCAGCACTAGACACAAAGCATCCTTCGTCTCGTAGGCATACGCCAAACTCACCTAATGGCACACAGGCACAGTTACAAGGACATAACCCTTACTGAAGACTGACGCTTTATAGGATGGATTTCTTGTTTTAGCGAATTTCCCTATAGGGAATACGCTATTACGGTAGTAGCCCGGGTAAGACCTAAGCCTGGGACAATGTTACTTTTTCATTTTGAGGTCCCCAGAAGCCAAAAACACCGTTCATTCATTTTCATATATATGTATATATACATACCTATATATCTATGTGTCCGTGGTTACTGATAACTTTTGAAGAAGAACTCCAATTTTGATGAAATTTGGTATGAAGGTGTAAGACTAAGTCTTTATTCATGAGTTCGCGAACCAGCATGATCGGGTTATGGGAACAGGGTTTTACGGGGTTTCAAAAGGGTAAAAAATGGGTTTTTTGCATTTTTGGAGCATAATTTTCAAAATTCAACAATTTTAACTAAAACCATTTAAAAGAGCTTTAAAAACAAACAATTTAGTATTTTGAATTTTTAACTTGGCTAAAAAGGTCACGGAGAAAAGCCAAAAATAAGTTTTCCATGTTAATCTTATGGGAAATCAACGAAACCCTGTATCTCGCTTGTTTATTGAAATAACTTGATCAAATTTGGTATGTACATTCACTTGGTAGGGTTCAACTGATATTTGCTTACAACACTCACATGCCGGCAAACCTACATACTCACCCCTATGGTGTTTACGGGGAAAATGAAAAGAACACCGTAACTTGATAATATTTGGTATGTACATTCACTAGGTAGGATTTAACTGATATTTGCTTACAACACCCATATGGCGGCAAACCTACATACTCACCCCCATGGGGTTTATGGGGAAAATTAAATAGTGCCGAATATTGATACAGTTGACATTTACCTAACGTAACTATTACATTTCCTAACAAAACAAACTTTTTCTAACAACATCCCAAGGCAGCAAACCTACATACCCATTCCTATGGTGTTTATGGGGAAAATACAATATCTCAAGATCGTTTAGAAATTCGCTGAGTACACAGGTCTGCTGCGACGGGGGTATTATGCTTTTCAAAAAAATGTGAGTATATATTACTGGAAAAAATCGAGAAAGTTAATAAAAACACTGGTAAAAATCGAGAAAGTTAATAAAAACAAACTTGTACAATTTTATCTTTCCTCACTTATGGTAATTCTTAACTCTGACAATTACTGTACAGGTTGAAGAAAATGCTTTTCCTATTTTAAAAATTTACAACTAAGTAATGACTTGAAGCAAAATTATAAATTAAGTTTTAAAATGATTTCAACTTGTATGATCTCACCCAGTAAATGAATCCACCCACTGCAGACCGAGCGAGAAATGTTTTTAAGGTTCAAAACCAAATTATTTTATCTATTTAGGCCGGCCGCATACCGAAACAGATGTGACAAAAGCCTTACAAAGTTACAAGGGAATGTAAAAATGTATGTTTAAATGGAATGCCCACACCCTGTTGTGTTCGCTGTAGTGTGCGAGCATTCCATTTGAACATATGTTGTTTTCTTCGCTTGCAACATTGTAAGACGATTTGTCGTGTCACATCCGTTTTGGTATGCAGCCGGCCTTATATTATGAAGTATGGTATGCAATAGGACCTACTACAAATCTGGAGTTGATTTTTTGAAGTATCTGCTTCTCAATGAGAACCATTGCCTCTCCTTTCCGCTTCTTAATGCGCTTCTTCTCCAGCTTCTTGCAGGCATACATCTTGCCAGTGGCACGCACCTGACAAGCACACACCTCTCCGAACCCTCCTTTACCCAGCACCCGGTACATGCGAAACGTCTTGTATGTTACCGGTTGACTGCAACAATTAACATACTTTAAGTGATTGAAACAGTTATTTTTTTTTAACAGTCTTAACCATCTAATAATAATTGGGTGTATCACAGAGTTTTCCCCATGACATTTATTTGTAAGATGGCAGGGAATAAATGTACTTGTGGAGGACTTATAAGTAATAAGTTTTGGGATACCGGTATTTCATCTACAGCCGTGAACGAGCTACATGTTTTATTCATGTTGTGTTTGATACATAAATACACACATGATGTCTCCGCCTGTCGTCCTTTGAGGCAAAGAACTGGACAGGTCAGAAGCTGGGATGTTAACCAACAAAGAATAACTTAAATAAAATTGTTACTGTTAAGGTAACAGACATTATCATAAAAGCTTGACTCTACTAGAATTTTATTACTTCTGATTTCAATTTTGAGATATTCTGAATTTCAAGTAATTTTTCTGGCAAGGACTGATACAATTTAATTCCCATGTAGTCAGGTTTGTGTTCAAAAACTGTTAATCTATGTGTGAACTGCATGTGTTCCTTTTTTCCGGATGTTGTATGTGTGTTTTTTACAGATTGGTGTTATGTTTTATTATTTGATGTAGCAAATGGATTCATAAATAAAAAATAGAAGGAACTGTAAGTAGGCCAAGTTGTCTGTAAGCATCTCTGCAGATGGTCTGTGGTGACATACCAAGAATTGTTTTCAGAATGAGGTAGTAGGGTATTTTGCAATCACAACAGGCGCGACAGGTGATTTTTGGGTTTTATTTATTGCACGTGCATGGCGGAAACAACCGGGTTAGCCGAAACCATCCGGGCTCGCAAACTCTGCGCCGCATAAATCGACACTCGACAGTTTGTCTTGAATATTGCTTGCACTTTTCATGGTTGCAACGCATACAAAGGTTGGCAGTCAACCTTTTGCGTGCACCTTAATAGTTAAACACTAATAGTTAATAGTTAACTATTAAAACAATGTTAAAATGCATGTTTGAAATGGTTTGATTTGAAATATTGAATAAGTGTCTAATGGATTAAACATGTTATAGAAAGGTAAACAAATGAAATGGCCAAGGTAAATTTGCTGCAAGAATTCCTTACATCCACCCCTCCCTGGATCCGCACCAGATGATGCTACCTGATGAGTGGTAGTATCTGTTTACACCCTGTAAAGTCTTTCACACCCCTTTAATCTGACACCTGACACTACATGGATGTTTTCCTAGTCATGAACAATTTAAGTGTCACTGCTAAGCCGTCAGCCATTTTAATGTTTTCATTGAAGATAACATCAGAAATACTTTAAGGATTAGGAATTATTTCCAAAATCCTTATTTAAACAAGATCAATAAGTCATTGATTGAACAAACCTCTCGAGCCATTTCCACTGTAGGTAGCGGTGGAAGTACATGGACTCGAGGAATTGGCTGAACGGTTCTCCAGCCAAGAATGTCTTCACTGCTGCCATGCAGTCAGTGAACAGTTCTCTGTTGCCTGAGCTCATCTTCTCTTTGCAGTGAACTATCATCTCTGTATTAAGCACATCCACTGCATCAGGAGCCTGAAATTGTTGAGAACTTTGGAATAAAGCAATATTTTACAATTCATTGATACCGTATATAATAATTTCTGATGTCAAGAGAAAATTACAAGAAGGTATGAGTATTTGCTAAAATACTCATATTAACTGTAGCCTAGTTGTAATTTTAATTGTACTCTTGTACTGCAATGCTTGATGTGGGATATCTACTTAATTTCAAAAATTAAATTCCCAATTTTTCCAGGCCACTTTTTTGAAAATTTTGGACTAAAGAACCAGCCTCACAACTCACATTTTTATAAACTCTCCATAATAAATTGTAATATAATGTAAAAATCTCATAATTTTTTTTATGAGTTTATCTCAACCTAAACTTCTCTTAATTTTCGATTATTTTTTCCCAACATTTTCCGACCAGTAGAAACTCTGAATATGTATGTAGATTGCCAAGATTTCAGACTAGGGTGGTACCGGATTACTGAAAATACCAGACTAGCAGAAGAAGTCGATACACCTGGAGCGAGCAACCTCCAGTAACTGAGAGCAAACACCGAGAGAAAAATATTATATTTTGATGTTACAGTATAGTCTTGCTAATTAGATCCAATTGGACCAGACCCTAATCAGATTAGCGAATTTTCAGAGTTAGCGGATACTATGTGTATCATGTAATTAACAGGTTATATATCAAACATACAGTCAAAAGACAATCAATCTGCTAAACAGTGGCTGCATTAGTGATGGAACTATGTCTAATGATCTGATCTGAATTCGGTATAATATGAAAAACCAGGATGTAAATAAAACATAAAAATAGTAATTAGATATGTCTGAAAAGCGCTGAACTGCTGGAAGGTCAGTCTGACGATGTGCTGGATTCATTAATAAACTTCAAACGGTTTAAGTAATGGTTGCTCTTCCATTGCAAAAATTAATGATAACAAAATATCTTGACAATCATTTAGATGAGTTCTAGGATATTCTCAAATGCATTATACTTTGTTCGGTAATTCTTAATTACCATTTCATGATATTAAGTGAAAAAATGTTGACATTATATAATACTGAAACCAAGTGACCATACCATAAAGAGTTTAACTTTTATGAAGCGTACAGTTGTTTTCTTAAAAGGTTGAAATAAAGATGGTTAAAATATTAAAGTTGATCAATAAAATTTTGCTAAATTTAACCTGGCCACACCCTTGTTTATTATTAATAAACCCCTGATGGATATGAGATAATTAGAGTTGATTAGATGAAGCGATGTAACAACTTGACCATAACATTCAGGATGTGGTCTGTTTATCAGTTGGTGTTTTAATACGATAACATTTATCAAAGCACATGCACTGAAACAAAATGTTACAATATCTACTCAACAATTATAAGGCTACCGGTACCTTATTTCAAAAATGAAAAATAAACTGGTTAATTAAAAAATACTACAATATTAAAAAAATCTAAGGTTCAAACACTTCTAATCCAAAATTTGAGATAAATCATGTATTTTTATTAATTAAAAAATACTTTTAAACATGGATATTTTAAGAAAACATCTCACTCTCACTGAGTTAAAGCTTAACTTTATATAAGAGATATTTGAATCAGCAAGAATACATTTTTTTACTTGAACGTTGGGTTTAAAAGCGAGTCCTTAGAATCAATATGGAACTTGGCTACCTCTAATGGCTTATGTTAAATGCAACATTTCCATTTTAGTTATTGTTGAAAAAAAAAGAAGTCTGTGAAATTGGACTTACATCTCTCTTGAGGTACCGATCATATACTGTCTGTGCCAGCTCCACCCGATTCTCATCTGATTCCACTTCGTATTGCTCCTGAAACCGTTCAATATCAGATTACACACTGAATTAACAACTGAGTGTTTAAATTTTAGGAAATTTTCATAAGAAAATTGAGCTAATAATATGCGTGGTGAGATTCAAGAGCAAGGCTACCAAAAAGGTTCATATTATGACTTACTGAACACCATATTATAATTAATTTACTGCATAATTAGCCATATGCAGATTAGTAGGGAACGCTTTAAATTCATGACTGAATTATATTGAGTGGTAAATTATTATTATAACTTTTCAATAACTGGACAATGAGATAAAAATTTATAAATAATAAATATATTTAAATTCTAACATTTAATTAAAACCCAATTCAAAATAGTATCACATTATAGTTTAAGTTTCTATGTACGCCAAATGTTGAATTCAGTAAGGTTATGTTTTTATTTGCTTGAAAATGTACAAGTGATCAAAAACAAGTTGATAAAATTTATGACTGAAAATAATACACTTTGTAACATTACTATTATTTTTAAATATCATTAACTGCAAACGGTAGTGAACTTTACAAAGAAAAGATAGCAGGACAAAGAACTTTAAAAGAAATGTCGGCATTGTTTGACACAAAGAACTTAGTAGCTAATTGTTTACACACATTTATGACAAATTCACATATTCAGTTATTTTTTGTTGAGGATTAAAGGCATGAAATTGTAGGACATGAATCACCATAGAATTAATTGCCTAAAAACCAATCACAATGTATTTAATTACCAGCTTACACTATGGAGAAATTTATCCAAACATGTAGTGTTAGTGAAGTAAACAATGAGATGTTTAACAGCCAAGTCTCGGCGTGCAGTTAACCTTCTGGGGAGTATTTAAGTTCAGGGTCGCTAAGACATTGCATACTAAACACTATGACCACCATCTCACCACAATATACCACTGCACTCATCCACTTTCTAACTAATTTACTTTCAAACTAATTCAATTCACTACTACCACGATCCATAATTTAAATAATATGTATTTATTGTATTCTATATTTTATTGGGTCATTTTATTGTTGAATGCAAATTTGTTTGCCGCTTGAGTCAAATGCTAATAAACATTTTTATGTAAATATTAATTACAAGCTGACCCATTAATCTCTAAGAGGTCTACATTGTTCAAACTGTGCAAGAGCTCTTTGCTCAAAAGTACACACTAATTAACGGTTTTGTTAAATTCCTTCAGGGCTCCACTCATAGGACATCAAATTTTGATATAATCCAATTTATTCTTATGGATAATTTTAAAAACAAATCATAAACTTTTGGGGGAAACAAAGAAACTCCGAAATTATAGGACCAACAGTATTAAAATTTGGCATAGTTTTTCCACTTTGCGCATAGATGTCCACTAAGTAACGGTTTTGCAATATTCCTTCAGGGTTCCACCCCACAGGACTTCAAAGTTTCAATATAATGTTATTCTTGTGGATAATTTTGAATACGAATCAAGGAATCATCAAATATCCAAAATTACAGAGCCTAAGGGGTTGAGATTTGGCATAGACAATAGACATTTCTCTTTGCCCATTGGAGATCACTAAGAAACAAAACGATTTTGAAAATTCCTGCAAGACTCCACTCCACAGGACTTCAAAGGTTTAATATAATTCTTAATTGTGTGCAAAGCTGTGCCGGATAAAATCTATGAGTATTTATATATTAATTTGAAGGAAATTATTATTCCAATCTAGTAATAAATGTAATAAGAAGGAAAATATTTATCATCAAACTATTTGTACATCCAATTTTTGTAACATTTTGTTACAAATACCTCCATAGCAGCAGACCCGAGAACTCAGCAAATTTCCCATTACAGTTTTTTTGTGTGTTTCTCTTGAAATGTTCATATGAAATTTAAATTCTGCTTACTTTTTAGGATTGTGTATACCATAGAACTTTCCTTGGGGGGCGTACCCGAATAAATATGTTAGCAGTGTATATCGCTCAAAATCTAATACATACAGTTTGTTCTTGTACCGTAAGAAACAATAAATTTCTAAATATATTCTGTGCCCATAAAATGTTAAACTGGATATTTAAAATTATTTACGGTATTGACCCAATGCCAAAAAGAGCAAATTTAAACAACTGTTTATTTACATTAAATTGAATCAAATACAACTTTTAAACATAATATATAGAAAACTTGTGACCAGTTATTAGTAAATGTAGGCTACTGCATTCTGTTGCATACATATTTAGCCCCCCATAATGAAAGTTTTGAAACATCATCTGGCACAAGCGGAGGTTACCTTCTTAATCAGAACAATTAAAAAAAAAAAATTTTTTTTTTGAAAAATATATTTACATAAGGTACACATATTTTTGAATTGAATACGGTGAATTTTCATGTATTTTACACTTAAACACACAGGATTCTACTACAAAACACAGGAAGCATTAATATTTTATCTAAATAATGTTTTTATACAATATTGATTTGCAATAGAATTAAGTACAGAGCAAGTAAACATAAAGTAAGAATAATTAAAATTATGTTATTAATTAAATATCGCATCATAATCATTGCAAAACTAACTGTAAATCCCAGTTTAATTAAAATGATTTGTGACTTAAGAAATTGTGTACATCAGTAAAAATGTACAACCTTTATACTATGTTTATAAAGCATGGATCCACAAAGTTTAGTCTTATTGCTTTTTTATGCAATTTAAATTCTCTCAATTACTCTTTATTCCTAATAATATACCATGAAATTTATAATTTATACCAGCTTGTTAAGAAAAATTGGCTAAATGTATAGAGGGCTTAAAAGGCACCTGATGTAGGGTTAAATTTTGAATTATAACACATTTGTTTTCACATAATCATTTGGTCTATTATTAAAAATATTTCTATAAGAATAACATCGTAATTTTCAAGACCAGCAAGATAATGGATTAATGGATAATGGATTAATGGATGCCTTAATGGATTTTATTAATCCTTAATGGATTTTATGGATTTTTCTATATCAACTATAATTTTACAAAATTTCTGATCAATTGAGTTTTTGTGTGCATACATTACATAAAAAAAGACATAAAAATACATTTGTTTTTTTTATATATATATTGCATGTTCAAACAAAATTGGTAGGCAGTACTTGGTACTTCTAAACCAATGTATACAGAACCAAATAAGTAGGGACATCCTTATGGGGAAGTGAGAACGCCGCCCCCAAAACACAGATATCATCACCAAGACGTAATTTTTATTCAAGGATCATGCTGATTGGTTGAATGAAAACAGATGGCTAGAATAATTTTGCAGAAGTTTGTTATTGTTTTGATTTTTTTAAACAAATACGCTCATTTTGACATTTAAGAGGTAGAAAGAGCGCTTCCTGCGACAATAAGGAGAAGTAATCCTAGCATGAGCGCTTTATTTACTCTGGTTTTCGGGGGCAAAACTAAAATTTTCAATATAGCTTCATAATGTTTGCAGAACAAATTAAAGACCTCCTTAGTGGCTGAGACCAATCTCAGAGATAATAGATATAATGTACTTGATAATGTAAGTTTTAGGTGTCCATAGAGGTATCAACAGAGTGAATTATTTAATTTTAAACCCTCCATCGGGCGCTATAATTTTTAAACGCCATCGGGTACAATCAGAGGTTGCCTCCACAACCAAAAAAAATTTAAAATATTTTCTTAATCACATATTTTTTTACTAAACAAGATTGATTTAATAGATTTTAAACACATATAAAAATATTTGTGTTGCTATAATATTTTGTATATATAATATTTTTATACAATATTAATATGCAAAAAGTATTTAAGAAACTAAGCTGCCGTAAAGTTAGAATAATTAAAAATATTTTCATAATAAATTAAATACCTCATGATTATCAATGTAAAAATGTAAATTCCGTTAATTAGAATGATTTGCAACATGAAATAGTTTTGAATATCAGTAGTATACCTTTTTTAAAATGGATCCAGAAAGTATAGTCTTATTGCTTTTATATTTTTTATGAAACATTAAATTTTTCAATTACCCTTTATTCCTAATAATACACCCTAAAATTTTCAATTTACACCAGTATGTTGATAAAAAACACACTATACGTTTTGAGGGCAAAAAAGGCATTCTATAATATTTATTATGAAATAAAAAGCCATCTAATGTGGTTTAAAAGCTAGTAAAAAACAATAGACAAACTAAATAAACAATTTAGAAAAAGATTTCTGCCTAAAATAATTGCGCAAGCGGAAGAAAACTCTGCACTGGGGGTCCCGCGATCAAGCGCGATGTGGAAGCAACCTCAATAAAATCGACCCCCAGATCAAAACTATAATTGTAACCAGATAAAGTGACACATTTGACATTACACACTTCCTCTTGAGTTATATTACAGCTAACTTGAAGACCAGGCTGTAAAACAAAAGCTTTCTACATTTTGTACTTTTTTTTGTAAAAGCGGAGGTAACCTCCGCAATGCGCCCGATGGAGGTTTAAGACTTCAGCAGTACTGTAACTTACAATGGAGTCCAAGAAGACATTGTATCTATGATACTCGGAGTGTGCTTCTTGGCAGAATTGACGAAAGAGCAACTTGCCAATGGGCTGCTGATCCACCACATAACTGAATCTCAAATCTGCAACAATCGTGTCAAGGTTTACATTTAACATGAAATAAAACTACTTTGATATATCAAACTTCAATATACCTAATTCCTCGATATAACAAAGTTTTATCATTCCCCTTGAACCTTCCTCTTAATCTTATGTTATTTCTACCTCAGTATATCTAAGTTTTAGCCAGGATAACCCCAATATTTTGAACTTTTAGTGTCTCTGCACGACCAAGAACCTCTACATATTGAAGTTTTCACTGCATATCATATCGAAGTTCAAAAATAACAAATTGAAAAAGTAATTGAACTCGTTGAGGTTCCACTATATATTAATACATTTCAGTAATGTATTGTTCAAAATTAATTAAGTTTAAGACATTAACATAGTAAAAATAAATTTCTGTATTAAAAATTAATTAATGAGGCCATTGCTATGCATGGTTTTCTATCTTACAAATAAAAATAAACAATAAACTATACAGGGTGTTTCAGAACTCCCTACCAATATTTCAGGGCATTGTTCCTGGGTTACAAATATATCAAAATATCATATTTAAATTGTCCAGAAGTCTTTAGTTACTCAAACAGCCGCCATTTTGTTTTTTTTCACTTGATAATTTTTACTTTCTCCCTCTATACCATAGTATATGGAGAAAGTATTGTTTTCGTCAAAATTTTTGAATTTGAGTTGTTGGTGGATTTATCCATTTTGGTTCCCCCTGAACCCAAAAAAGTGGTTTTCAGAGTGATGTCTGTGTGTTTGTGTGTGTGTGTGTGTCAGGATGTAAACAGAGCTAGAGAATGCCCTAATGGTCCGATTTTAATTAAATTTGGTACATAGGTCCAAATCCACGATAATTCCAGGCGTTTTTTTTTTTCATTTTTTTTATTTTTAAGGGTATTTTACCCCCAAAAACTCTCAAAAATCGTCAAAAATCAAAATTTCTCAAAATTGGCTCTAACGATTTTGATTAAAATTTTGTGGTTTATTAAGCTTAAAATGGTGAATAAAATGACACCACCCGCATCTCCGGGAAAATCCCCGTTCAAAAGCTATGGAGTAAAAAGTGTTTCAAAAATCAATTTTTTGGATTTTCAAAATAGCTGTTGTTTTGAAATAAATTTTACTTATCACCATTAAATCAAGCTCAAAAAACTAAATAATCCAGTATTTTAAATTATTACTCTACGTCAAGTGGTTGCGGAGAAAATTCAATTTTTCGTTTAGCGGTAAACGCAGTACGTTGTTAAAAGTCACAGATGCGCGTAGGGTCAAACGAGCGCTGCTCAGCCGGTAGCTATCCGACTGAGTCATCAAGACATTAATGTTTGAAGCTTTTAACATCTTTTTTATATTGTTGGGAGAAAGTATGTGTCAGTTAACTGATACCGTTTATTATTTCCGTAACGGATGGTTGTATTTAAATCATGTTTGGTATGAATCTTTATCATACCAATGTACATTTTCAGGAAAAAAATTATTTTTTTCCACCTTATATTTTCAAAATGGCGGCCATTTTAAATTTTCAAACTCCAATATTTCAAAATCTGTAAATTTTATAAAAAATTTTACAAGTCACAAAAAAGTTGATAAATTTAATTATCTAAGTTAACCAATGGTAAAAAGTTTGTAAGGATCTAATAACAAATAACGGAGTTATTGTGATTTTACTCCGTAAAAACATTGACTTTGCTGTTAAAACGGCCTTAATTTGCATTGATTGCATTGATTTGCCTTGATTTTGCATTTTAATGCAAAATCAATGTTTTCACGGAGTACATTGATTTATTTAAATGTTTTAAAAATTCTGATGTGGGGGAAAACTCAGCAACATACGGTTAAGTAAGAAGACATACCTAGATATTTTTGTAGGCAAAATATTTTTCTAAGCCAGGGCACGATTTTTTAAGTTCCAAGAAATATCTGGGGAGATACCAGGCTTAAAGATAAAAAGGCATGATACCAAAAAATGTGAAACATACAACTTACAAAAAATCACTGACAAGAAAGAACAACTAGTCAGATTTAATGAGAAGGGAGATAGTTTAATGAAGTTAAAACAGATAATTATTTATGTAGGAATAATGAAAAAAGTTTGATAGAAAACTATAAAATATTAATAAATAATACCCCCCGTCGCAGCAGACTTGCGTACTCAGCGAATTTCCAAATTAGTAATATTAATTTTGACCACATAAAACTGTAAACCAAATTTTTGGGGTACAAAACCCCCCAAAACTGCCCTTTCCGGTAGGTTGATATGTCTGGTTTACGAACTCATCCGAATAAATGTACGTTTACACGTCTGTACCGAATTTGGTCTCAATCGGACCATTTTTACGAGAGTTATCGTGTCTAGGGACACATACATATATACATATATATATATATTTATAAAATTTTTAATGGCTATTATTTTTGGTCTCTGGGTACCTAAAAACGAAAAAGTAACATGGTCCCTGGCTTAGGTCTTACCATGAGACCTACGGTTATAGCTTATTCCCTATGGGAAATTCGCTAAAAATAACTTAAAAGAAGAAAATTTATGTCAATATGTAAAAAAAAGTTAATTGGATAGTAAAAAAATATACTGTAGGTAGGTATGTACAATAACTAATGATATTGTAAAAGATTAAATAAAAGAACTGAGACAAGATTCATTGGGCAGAGGCGCAGTGCAGCCGGTGGCTGTAAATCTGTGTCAATTGAGCATTAATTGAGCTGTGCATTCCTCCGCCACGGCCGACCAACGCCAGCTTTCTCACTTTCCTACATTTAGAAACATTATGGGCAATAATAACAATGTTAACAAATCATCTGACTAAAAAAATATTTAAGTGATTAAAGGTTTGAAACTTAAATCAAAGTTAATTTTAAGGAAAAAGAAGGGATTCAATCTAGGGATATATCCTAGTCACACACTAAACAACTTGTACAGTACAGCCTTCAGTACACTAAACTTGAAAAGAATTTTAATCCCATCCTAAAAAAATTAAAACCAGGGATTATAAAATAAAAAAAATCTGCCCAGCTAAAGTCATTAAAACATATCAAATTTATATTTTTTTTTAGTTAGCTATGACAATAAAATTCTGTTAATATCCACAGAGAAGAAAATATTGTAAACTACATCTTTATAGTAGGAGCAAGCCGATTACTCGTAGTTCTAAGATTAGCTGATAGGGCGCTATGTTTTAAAGAGAGAGCGAGAGAGGGAGAAAGAGAGAACAGATCAGGAACAGCTGGCAGTGGTGGGAGACCCTTCTCTCCTCCACTCCTTTTGAGCAGTGATGGAGGGGATTGTGGAGCTGAGAGGGCGGCTGAGGAGAGAGAGGAGAAAGGCTGGCGACGGTGCTACTTTCTTGTGGCAAATCTAGGAACTGCAAAATATCAATTTTAGACACCCAATAGTCATTCAAAGGGCCCGAAAACCTACAGCTAAGGAACATGAGTGGACAGTCAAGGTTGGTCAAATAATTAGAGGGAACAGTGGACCACCTGTTTGAGTTTGAAAATCAGTTGTCACAGGAGTGACGGATTTGGTGAATGACTGGTCAACTGTTCCTCTGCTGCCCCATTTTACACCCTTTAATTTCCTTCAATTTTTACCTACAAGGGGATTGTGCAAAAAGCCCATGGCGCAAAAAGAATGGCAGACATGCCAAGAGGTTCGGCCGGAGTCTCCTTATCCAACAGGCAACAACAAGAACAACCCAATTCACAATTCACGCATGCCACCATGTTTCATCTGGTCTTTTCTTCCCAGTGTACAATCTAAAATTTGTGATAAATATTATAATAACAGATGACTTTAGTGGTGTGTCGAAGCCGAATCCTGATTCTCCAATCTGTCGAATCTTGACTACAGATTCGTATTCAAGGATTAATTAAAACACAATCAACATTCGAATCTGAAAGATTCGATCAGGAGATCTGCCACATCATATTTTTTGTATTGAAATTTAGTAAGAGCAGAACCAGAACCAGGCGTTAAAACTATCATGTGAATATGTTTACTGTAAACGAAAATCAATAAAATTGTTTACCACTGTTATCGGTTGACATAAAAAAAGATTTTCCTGAATAAATTATTATATTAAGAAAGAATGAAAATGTAGTATTGAAATTGACGTTTATTTTTATTTGCAATAAACTTGGTGAAGTGGCGTGAGGTATATAAAAGTAATTCTTTTGAAAGTAGTACAAAAAGCACCTTTTAAAAGGATTTTGATAATGTTTTGATTTGTATGAAAATAATTATGACAGTGACAACTCTCACTAAATAAGTTATTTTGTATTCTTCGGTGTTATTTGTCTAAATAATACCCATATATAACAAAGTGTATTTCAGTCATCCTAGAAACTAGCCTTGTCAAACAACAAACAATTGTGGAACCAAACATGGTCTTCAAGTGGATGGAACTGGAGAGTAGCCTCTTGCGGTGCACTGATTTTCTAATGGCTATAAGGCTGGGTCTACACTATGCGTATTCGGCAGATGCGTATTTCAGCTGCGTATTTTCACCAAGATGGCAACACATTGTTTGAAATGTTAGCGTTCACATATATGCGTAGAATACGCAACCCCGCAGCATGCTGCCGGAAATACGCACGTCCGCATGTGGGTGCCGAGGTCTATCTACTGGGAAGTTAATAGGAAACACGTTCATTCCTGAACAAGCGTTCACACTGTATGGATCATTGGTAGTTGTGTGGTGTTTCAGTATCTTTTTGCAGTGAATTTAAGGCCTTTTTTACCATGTTCGATACGGACAAGTTTATCAAACTAATACACGGTCAACCCCTATTATGGAACAAAGTGAGTGAAGATTATTCTAATTGAGTGGAAGAGTTGGCTAGCCATTGCTAAAGATATGTTCACAGACTGGGATGACATAAATGTGAAGGAGAAAGATGTCAGAGGTGAGTTTTGTTTATATCAGCATTGTTCAGTTCTTAAAATTTGGTATGAACAATCAAGATTACTACATCAACTGTTTTCCACAAACTGACCGCCAAAAATAAAAAAGCACATATAAGCTGAAATTCTGCCGGATGTGAATGCAACACTATTCTTGCCGAAAATACGCAGCCGAAATACGCATATCTGTTGGATACGCATAATGTAGACCCGGCCTAAGTCAAACATCAACCACTATGCATGGTAGTGAGCTCTCTGTAGCGATCTGATCGAAGCCAGTGATTTCAATATTGAACTGTCGCTGCAACTGTAGTACAGCTGTTTGTTCATTCTTTCATTGTTCAGTGAGTTAATAAGTTTATCAACTTAGTATCTTCCAACTTTCATATAATTTTTAGATCTCAACTTTCGTATAAATTTAGATGTAAAGTAAAAATAAAAGTACCCTAAGCAAAAACTGTTTTAGTTTTTCATGTGCTTCTAACTGTTGTTTACCACTTTGTACCATAATCAATTATTAATCTTTATTAATATTGCATAAGAAAAAAAAGTTACTTATTTCGTAAAGAACCATTTTTAAATTACTTCCATCTAGATAGGCCTGTAAATATGAATATAAAATATTATTAATCTTTTTTTTTTAATAATCTGTGATTAACTCAAATGGACAGGATTTTTTAAAATACGAGGGTAGTCCACAAAGTAACCTCCGTTTTGAAATAAAAAATAAACCATTTGAGATACAAAAATTTTATTATATACATCTTAAAACTACAGCTTTTCTCTACTTTTCTACATATTCACCAAACAAATTCAAGCACTTATCATATCTTTTAACAGTTTTTGAAATTCCGTCTTTAAAAAAATCTGCCGCCTGAGACCGTAGCCAACCTGTCACAGCGTTCTGAAGCTCTTCATCAGTTGCAAACCTCTGAGATGCAAGCCACCGCTTCATGTACGGGAAAAGATGGAAGTCGCTTGGAGCCAAGTCTGGGCTGTAGGGGGGGTGGTTAAAAACGTCCCATTTGAACTTTTCCAAAAGTTCAGTTGTTCTTTGAGCTGTGTGAGGGCGGGCGTTGTCATGGACAAACACAACGCCAGATGTCAAAAGACCACGACACTTGTTTTGAATCGCTCGTCTTAGCCGTTTTAAAGTTTCACAATAAGCTGCAGATGTAATGGTGGTACCTCGCTCCATAAATTCAACGAGCAAGATGCCCTTAGCATCCCAAAAAACTGTAGCCATCAATTTTCTTGCTGAAAAAGATTGGCGAGCTTTCTTTGGCTTGCTTGGCGAATCGGTATGACCCCATTGCATCGACTGTTGTTTTGTTTCGGCATTCACATAAGCTATCCAAGTCTCATCTCCGGTAACGATCCTGTCCAAAAAAGCTTCTCCTTCAGCATCATACCGAGAAAGAAAGTCGATGGCAGAACTCATTCTTTTCGTTTTGTGATCGTCGGTGAGCACTTTTGGAATCCAACGAGCACAAAACTTGTGATAGCCAAGTTTTTCTGTCACTATTTCATGCAAAAGACTTCGCGAAATCTCAGGAAAATGGTCGGAAAGTTCGGTGATTGTGAAGCGCCGATTCTCGCGAATTTTCTCGTTCACTCTTTTCACCAAGTCATCATTGACGAGAGATGGCCTACCACTCCGGTCTTCATCGTGAACGTTCGTTCTTCCATTTAAAAAAAAAACGAACCCATTGACGGACTACACCTTCACTCATAATGTTTGGGCCATACACCGCACTCAATTCCCGATGAATTTCAGCTGCTGTGTAATTTTTTGACCACAGAAATCTTATTACACCACGTACCTCACATTTGGCGGGATTTTCGATTGCAGCGCTCATGTTTTTACGTTATAGCAAAGGAACGCGCGAACGTACGACGCTCTCTCTTGCACAGCTAGAAGCGTACTGAACGGCTGCGCACGCTGATGTGAAAATGGCGACGCTACCCCCACTACTTTTCGCACCACGCCCTATCGGCGGTTACTTTGTGGACGACCCTCGTAATTCAATTAATGATGAAACTTAAGAGTTCTAGGTTGGACCAGAAGTTGAAAAAAAAATTGTACATACTCAACAAAAGATTCAAAGAATTAAAAAAATTCAAGAATAATTTTTTTTAGATTCGGATTTAAAAATTTAGAATCAAAAATCCTGGATTGAACCATCACTAGATGACCTAGATGTAAATTAAAAGTCAATATCCACTTATCTACAATAATTTGAAGGTCCACACTCTGAAAGAAAGGTAAATTAGGAAAAAATGAGTTTAACTGCTAGCATTGTGATATAGTAATTCTTAAAATCACGCTTACCTATTTTATTTTTAAGATCTAAACACTGTGATATGTGGGGAAATTGTAAAATTTTTTTCCATTTCTTACTTTTCCCTTTATTACTATCTGCACCACCTGAAACAACAATAAATATTTTTAATAAAAACATCGGTCCAGGTCACAATGCCAGTGTAGCCAATTCTTAAGAATAGCAATTCTAAAAATTAGAACCAACTATTAAAAATAATTTTTTGATCATTACTTTTTAAACTTAGGGTTATTTTTTGTTTACTATCTCAAACAAAATAAGAGTAAGTTTTGCCTACGAAACGTTATTAACAGAAAATTGTGTATCTTTCAGACCTGATTGACTTTTTCATAATTAAATTTAGGAGGCAATTCAACACGTCTCAAATACTTTGAGTATTATGATAAAGATAAAAGTGACATAATTTTCACAAATCATATATGATGTAGTATATATTCCTGCAGAGAAGAACAAATATGAACAAACTGGCTGTAATGGGAGGCTAAGCACCTTTGATCAAATAAGAATTACATCCGCAATCTTGCTGTTGGGTAGGCTGACAATTAAGCTAAGTATAAATGACTCGCCACTCCCATTTGGTCCACTGAATCGATATAAAACCTGTTTATCGGTCTATAGGAATGTGTGACACACATGTGTGTCGCTTGGTCTCTGGGTACGACCTCATTTTTATTTTTTACAGTTTTTCAAAGTTGACCATCTTGACTGCTCAAATTTTGCCATAAGTGTTTGTTTACAACACATTCCAGATGGCGGTTTTTATTGCATGACACATTGTCCTGTATATTTTAGTATTTTGTAGTGTAGTAAAACTGTTTTTAATTTATTTCCCAGTCATCCAACTCATGACACATATGTGAGACAGTCGGTCTATAGCAAACAAACATAATACAAAATATTACTATGGACCAACATCACACATATGTGACGCAATAAAAATGCTAAAATAGAACTGAAATATTTTTTTTTCCAAACTTTTATGAGCAAATATATATATTACACATCAAATTATATAAAAATAGCGAAACAAAATTTTCGGTCTCTGGGTTAGTATTTTTCACAATGACTCGGTCTGTGGTGAGAGTATTGAGTACTAGGATCGGTCTGCTGGGAACTCCCGACGACCCGAATATCCGACCGTCGGTAGCCAACGTGTTAAAGGATGAGAGGAGGAACTAAGCCAGGCGTTCGGGTACAGTTTCATAGCACCTGCCTACACTTCTGTTGAATGAAAATATTGATCGATGCAATTGATCTATCGTTTGAATAGGCCTAGATCGATAATCTATGTATTGGATCAAAGATTATATAAGATCATAGATCAACACCTCACCTGGCAGCAACACATAGACCATCTTTGTAAAAAAATTATCCACAGCCCACTACGTTATTAGAAGAATTAGAAATGTAACCAATGAAGAAACTGCCCTAATCTCATATCACTCGCTCTTTGCTTCCCATATACGCTATGGAATCGCAGCTTGGGGCTCTGCTTCCACTCACAACATTAACAGAATCCTCATCATGCAAAAAAAAATCATCCGTACCATTCTCTGACTTGGACCAAATGATCACTGCAAACCGGAATTCCGAAGACTCAAAATCCTAACTGTCATCTCACAATACATCCTTGAAACCATAGTAGTTGCAAAACAATCAAACCCCACCCTCAGACTTGATCACCACTCTCACCATACTCGCAATAGAAATAACTTTGACTTGCCACAGCACCATCTCAAAAAATACAGTAACACTCCACTCTATACCGGCTCCCGCTTCTACAACCTTCTGCCCGACCGCCCGACCACCTAAAATCCATTACTCCCATAGCCACTTTTACAAAAAAACTTAAACTTTACCTAATTGAAAGACCATACTATAACATCATCGAATTCAATACAGAACACACCTACCATCATCTCAGATAGGAATAGGTCTAACCTAACCATCCGAGCTCACTTCGAGAAGAAGGAAGACGGATGGAAGCTGACGACTCCCCAATCAACCGATTGTGGCGAAGACATTGTATTTAAGATGTAAGATGTAAGATTAGGCTCTAAATACTGTCAAATAAAAAATGTAGCTTGAAAACATGAATTCCAATCAAACTATTATAACCTTTGAAACTAACTTAATTTACACTTGTTTTTTAAGGTTAGGAAAATGTGGGAATCAAAAGCGGCGAAACTTTGTTATCCGTCTCCACTGTTATTATCGAAGTGGAAATTTCGATATTGCGATTGAAATTGAGCAATGAAAACAATCGAATCAACAATACTGAGAAAAGATAATATGTATCATAATAATAATCTAACGTAACAGTGTAACCGTAAACCTCCGTCACTTCAATTGACAGCGGTGTTTATAACAACAAAATCAATGGTGTTTGGAAACATTTAAATTGCATATTCCCTCAATACAATAGCGAAAAAAAAACCTTTCTGATTTGTATTTGGCAGCATTTGTGTGACGCCGTGTTAGATCTAAGGAAGTCTGCTTCTTCTCACAATTTGAATTTAGATACAGCTACACAACAAACTTGGTTAGTTTATTTTGTATTGTTCTTTGTTATGGGTTACGTTAGCTACAATTTTTACTTTTTCTGTTGTTGTTATTTTCAGTTACCATACTTGTTTGAATATACGGTATTTGTTTTATTGTCAATAGGTTTATTTAATTATATTATAACAAGAAACTAAATCATTTGATAAAAAAATCGTAATCATATCGTGTTTGTATCATTGATATAATAGCAATATTATCGCAATATCGAAATTTCTACATCGATAATAACGGTGGAGACAAATAACGAAGTTTCGCCTCAAAAGCTACCGGTAAACTAAAATAGGGATGATCAACTTAAACTTAGTTAGCCTATAGTGATTGTCTTTGTTATTTAGGTAACTTATAGATTGAATTTATAGTTTTGTATGATGGATAGGCCTATATCGATCTGACCGATCAATACTTTCATTTGATAGTGGGCCTAGTGTAGGTGCTATGCCTACATGAAACTGTACCCATGAAAGGCCCTAACATACCTTATTTTGGCCAAATGTAGGCCAGACAGACAGTGGATGTAATTCTAAAAGCCCAAACATGCAAAATAGGCTAGACTAAATACAGTTAATCCCAAATTGAATATTTTATTCATATCATTTAGCATAACAATTAGCATCTTTGACTTAAGTTCAAGTGGTGTATGGTTTGATTCTCAGGATGACCATAATTTGATGCATTTGGACCGCTCCCATGAAAAATGCTTGACCCGTAGGTTTATAAAAGCCAGAAAAAAATTATGTTGGCTACTTTTCAGTAATAGTTATGCTACTGAAAACAGAAAACAATAATATGAAATTGGGCTAGGCATTAATCTTAGTGATGATACAGTATTTTAAGAATGTGTCACCTTCCCTAGCCTAGGCTACTTTTAAAAACTATAACTTTTTAAAGAGGTTTTAACAATGTTAATTCTTTATGAAAGTTGCATTAAATTTGTTAATAGGATAAATATTTTGAAATATTATTGGAACCGATAAGTTAAGAGACAAACTAAGATCTTAAAATTATACCTCATTTAGGGAATGTGGTGAGGCAGTCCAACCCAGGCCTATAAATTTTATTTGGCCTGGGATTTTCCACATAATATTGATTTCTTTAAATTCATAAATGACGAAAAATTTTGAAATATATTACTAACCTTCTCGAGCTTTTAAATAGACGGTGTTCGCAACAATATTCTCTAATTCCATGAGTTCCAGTTTGCTTGATTTCCCGTTTCCCGGGCCGATATCGACCCTCTCCCATGAAAGATGTTTACTTCAATGTAGACGACGGGGTGTGGTGGAGCGGGGAAGATGGCGTTTTCAGTCCTTTAATGCATTGAAATACATTCTAACACAGGACATCACAATAGCTTGAATATTACTAAAGAATATGTGTTCATATAAAATGTTCCGACAAAGCACGACACGTACAGAAAGGGCTGACAAAAAAAGTAATGAAGCTTCTTAACATCACAAACTAAACGTCGTCCGCTGCGAGATGCTGGACCTTGACACAGCCTTCTTGATTATGATCAATCATATGGAGGCTGTGACGTGCGAAATGGACCAAAGAGTGTCACACCTTGTTTCACACTAAATCTATTAAAAATCATGTACATATATGTCACACACATTTAAAGTAAAATTATAGTATAATCTGCATAATAATATTCTAACTCTTTTGTTCCTGATGTATTTTTATTGACAAACTGTAGGTTTAGTATGAGTGGACTTTCCGTTGAAATTTCTTCTCACTCAATCGGAAGTTCCAGCATTGAATATACATCTAAATAGAATAGCCAAGTACGGAAGCCCTGAAGGGCCAAAGAGTAAGCGATCATTTTTTACACCGCCGTGTTTCAAAGACGGCGAGCCGCGTTTAAAAGTCGGCGAGCCGCGTTTAAAAGTCGGCGAGCCGTGTTTGGAAGACGGCGAGCCGTGTTAGAAAGTCGGCGAGCCGTGTTTGAAAGTCGGCGAGCCGTGTTTTAAAGTCGGCGAGATGTATTTGAAATTCGGCGAGTATTTTGATAAAGTAATTAAGAGTAATAATTAGATATCTGATATTAGATTAGGTATATGACTAGATATAATCGCATTTGCAAACTAATTAAAAAATATTACAACTTTCATGCCAGATTTCTATGAAATCAGAGGTCCCAAAAACAAAGAAAACTGTTTGGTTATGGTCATCATAACAAATGCACAGATTATTTTTGCTCCAGAGATTTGATTGTTTTTGGTTATTTTCAATTTTATAAGAGGATGAAAATCCGTTTAAGAGTCAATCAAAAAGCTTTTAATTATTAGTCTAGTCTAGTCTTTTAATTATAGTCTAAGATAATTTATCAAAATGCTCGCCGAATTTCATATACTTCTCGCCGACTTTCAAACACGGCTCGCCGACTTTCTAACACGGCGATCGCCGACTTTCTAACACGGCTCGCCGTCTTCCAAACACGGCTCGCCGACTTTTAAACGCGGCTCGCCGTCTTTGAAACACGGCTCGCCGACTTTGAAACACGGCTCGCCGTCTTCTAAACACGGCTGTGTAAAAAATGTGTGCGTACTCTTTGGCCCTTCAGGGCTTCCGTAGCCAAGCAATGCTTTAATTTGAAGCCAAGCTTTTGAGAGCGCGACTAGCGAACCTGTTGGATTTTCAGCCAATCTCTGAGTTTTTTTCCCAATGCAGTGCTGCTTCCGTGGTCGTCCCTGGAACTAACGGCGCGCCGTGGCATCGTCTGCTTCCCGGCCGAGATATTTTGGTTTGGCAATGCTCCTCTCCTCACCCCACCTCACCGCTACCGATGAGCCTGTCGGCGCGGCGCGGCGCAGCGAGCGGGAGCGGACTGGCACGAGTGCCACAACGGACCGGCTACGTAATAATGGTGTCTGTCTGCATGATGCGAAAAGGCCTTATGTTTCTCATTCACTTAGTTGCTGATCATTATTATTGTGCTATTAAACACAACCATCTTGATTTTACATAAAAAAATTGCAACTATTAGTTGATTTTAAAAATTGAAAATTTTTATTAACTATTTATGTTTGTATTCTCTGGTCCTTATGAGTAAATGAATATATTTTTTGCTTATTAATTTTGATGTAAACTGTATGTATATTTATAAGATGATTATAGCTTATCGTCTTAAAATCTAAATTACAAAGAATGATCTGTAAATAATTATTATTTTGCTTTTCTCCATAACAGGCAAGAGTAGCCTATATTAACATACTGTTTGACATTTCATTATTATTTGTCCTTTTTATCGATAGTTTGTCTGTCTCTCTCATGTTGCGCCAGCATTGTTGCGTCATTGTTGTGGCCCGTAAATTTGTATTATTAATTTAAGTACCTTTTTCAAAATCGTAAATTATCCTTCTAAAATGTTATCCTAATGCACTCATAAAGCAGTGTAGTGTTTGCTTTTTTTCTCTTACTACAGTATGTTATATTAAATATTATAGGGTCTATTTTTCTGAATACTTGTTTATTTTCCTTGTGACGTCCAATTAACTTATTCTTTTTATAAATATATGTGGAAATATATATGGGTGACCAATAGTGCAAATGCAAGTTTGTTGACTCTTCCTGACCAAACTTTGAATAACAAAGTTCTTCTTCACTTACCCAGATAGCACAAAAACGTTATTTTCACGTGAAAATAACGCTTCATTTTGAACATTTTCACGTTAAAAAAGGAGGAAATCAAGTTATTTTCGCAAATGACATAAAAATTGCACTGAATTTCGCGTCAAAAACCCGTGAAAATAAAACGTGAAATTCAAATTTTAATTTCACCAAAATTTCACTCTATCGCAAATTTATCACTGAATTTTCACCCTTTTTTACTCGATTTTCACATGAATTTCGCATTATTTTTACAATTTTTTTTTGCTAATTTCACGTGAAAAAGACGTGAAATTCACGTTTTCAAATTACCAACATTTTACCTTTTCACTTAATTTTCACATTTTTTAGGCTACTTGCGAAATTCACATCACTTAAAAAATTGTCTGCTCTGTTTTACGTTACATTCACAAAATATTTTACATTTTCAAATATAAGATATAAGAAAATCAAGTAATTTACATTAAAAAAAACCTGAATTTTATTTGAATTTTATTTTTACCTGAATTTTATGAACCTAATTTTATTTTTTTAAACACTTTACTAACTTTTTTTTAAAAAAAGTACTATATCTTGCCAATTTGTTTTTGTTTTAAAAAATAAAATTATGACTGGCTTAAATGGATTTATGGATAATGGAAACTTTTAATTGCAAGAAATATAAACATTGCTTTAAGTTCTACCATATTTTGGTAAAGCAAAATATGGCCAAAGCAATATTATTTGGTCTCTGGTCTACTAACCATTTTGTATGATTTTTTATTTTTTTGTGTGTATCTAAATTTTTGTTATTTCAGTTACAATGGAACACATCTCTAAACCTGTAAATTTCATAGAATTTTACAAGACACAAACAGTTAAGAAATTTTATCCATATAAATTTGTACAGATTTGAAAACAAATAACGTAGTTATTGCCATTTTACTGCAGAAAACATTGATTTTGAATTATACTTCCTGAAAATTAAGGTGATTTTATTAGAAAAAAATCGCAATAATTTGTTGTCAGATTCTAAAAATTTTCAATTAGTTTCAGAAATAAAAATTACTGGGTGTAATAAAGAAAATGGTGGCTAGTGCTATATATGTTCACATGAACTTTTTAGTTCATTTAGTTAGATCAAAGGAATCTTGTTGCTTAGAGAAGGCAAGTTGGCTGCAAGTATACTGTCCATTACGTCTATTTTCCTAAATTAAGGAGAAAAGTACTTCTATAGACAAGGTTTGTTTGCAATAAGTGCAACAGGCAAGTACGTGCAGCCATCAACTTGCCTTCTCTACTTTCCCCGTCTCTAAGGAAAATTTCCTTTACGCCAGGTGAAATTTCATTACTAAAATAGTATTCAATAAAAACAAAAGAGTTTTTAACTGTTGGCAAAAAATTTATTTCTAAATAACAGTAAAATAATCAACTTAAAAATATAATGCTATTAAATATTTATTTTTTTGTGAAAATCTTTGATTATTATAAATTTTTTATATATAAAAAATAAATAAATAACCAATGGAAATTGACGGAGTACTCAGGTCTGCTGCGACGCGTTTTTTTTTAATCAAACTAAATTCAAGGATACACTGGCATTTTCAAGTCTCAAGGAATTTTCAAGGCCAATTCAAATTAAAGGCGTTTTCAAGGTTTTTTTCAAGGTTGTAGACACCCTGTTCCCAAGTTATCAAGAATTCTAGGTTTTCTAAACCTAGAATGATAAACCTTGAATGATAAATATCATTCAATAAAATGAATGTTCAAAAATATTCTGAAAAAAAACGAGTGATCTAAAAAAACCTCAACTTACTCGAGTGCAATTAAGGAAAAGATGAAAAATATTCAACACATCACACTTTAATTTTATTTAAACTTTGAATAGGTAATATTTCCACATATTTGGTTATATATAAGGTTGAATTGTTCATTGTAAGAATAAAAACAATTTTACAAAAATGAATAAGATAATACAAACAAAAAACACCAGCTTAATAATGTTGAAAATATGACACTAACACCGATTGAAACACAAATTTGCAATTCGAAGATTTACACATCATCAGCTTCTTCTTGTTCTTTTATCCTGGAAAAAAAACAAGTATGATATAAATAGGCCAATGAAAAAAAATCACAAATTAAATATAGGCTAATTCACAAGTTCCGTTCTTGACCATTTTGATGCTATGGAGCTATATAGCCTACCATATCATTTATCGTGTTTTCCCATAAAATACTAATTATCGATACATTGTGACTTGCTTTTCATCCAAAAATTGCCATGGAACGATATATCGGCTCGCCGATGTCAATAAGGCAGACTTAATCGGGAATATCGGTTGTCTTGATTGTTATTTTAAAACACCGATGATTTACTTAGATTCTGTATATGATTGAGATCCAAAATATCGCTCTCTAGCACTTTTTGTCGACAATTTATTATTTATAAATTTTTATCTCATGCTCTTTCCTCCACCTGCTTGGAAAAAGTTTCACTTTCAGGAAGTTATATATGGATAATAACCCAGGACTTTTCAAAAGTTGGGTGGTATTTTTCTAGCACTAAAATTTTAGAAAAGGTCCTTATATGAAAACGATATTCAATTTAGTATCAACACAAAGAAAAAAACATTCTTTCCCCATATTAATATTTTTCAAGAACATTATTTGAAGCCTAAATTGCAAAGCTTGATAGCAATTTGACTTGGTTATTTAATTAAAAGGTGGGTTTGTGGATCTAACTATGTCTTTACTAAGGCCAATGTACTATTGACATACCGGTAGCTATATGCTTAGGTATAAGAATCAAGACGTCATCAGTAAGCTGTTCCCTTAAAATGTGAAGTGATAAATTAAAACTTTCGACAAAATTGTTCAGCTGGGGCAATCATGATATAAAAAATAGTTTACAATAAATTAAGAAATACTGTTAACCCTCAAGCAGCCGCTTCACCAGTAAAACGGCAGAGAGTGCATGCGGAGTTTTACTCTGCAACAGTAAATTGCACAAATTAAATCCATTTTACGTGTTTTATGACGAAATATTGTATTTAAATGTTGACTAACTTCATCAGGAACCACATTTCATCATTAGAACCATTAATTGTTTAACTTAATAGGTTTAATATTTCAACCAAACATTGTAAGTAATTTTATAATATAAAATAGTTAAAATCGCTGTGTTACATGAGAGGGATTATGAGGAATTTTTCTTTGCATTAATCTAAAAATATAAAAGAGAAAACCCTCAATTACTCACCCACTGACTCACTCATCACTAATTCTCCAACTTCCCGACTAGAGAGTGCTGAAATTTGGTATACTCATTCTTTAGGCTTAAAATAGGAAAGTCTAATTATTGTCATATTAATATTTACAATGGGCAACGCCCTAGATCTCCTCAAAGTTATCATGTTATTCTTATGGAAGCAACATTTTTGTATTGTAACATATGATTACTAATTTTTGGCGATCATTAATTTAATAAACAGCCCTTCTCATTTATATTATTGAGGGAAGATTGGCAATAATAAACCAGACGATATTATAGACTTGCGGCGAGTGAGCGTAGCAAACGAACTAAGCCTGATGGGGAGTGAGCGCAGCGAACGACCTTACCTGAACGGCAACAAATTTCTCAAGTTGGCACTGCGAAGTATGCCGGGTAAGCTAGTATAATTAAAAATCAATGCAGACAAAATGTATTTGATAATAATTATAAATCAAATATACATAAACCATACTTATACACACATACTATAACCTATAACAAAGAAAGTTTCATGGGGAAATAAGCTCCGCACTGAGCATACTCGCGAGATAGGGCGCACACAGAGAAAATCTCCTCCCCCTCTCTTCCCCCTCCAAACCCATGCTGGGCCTCAAAGAACAGTCCCTTGCTTTCAAAGTACCCAAAAATCTAGTTCTTCACGTGGGTCTCGTAAAATTTGCAAAAATAGGAATTAAAATTCATTTTGTATAGCCCCAGAATAATAATTAGGAATGACGGATATTTCTAGGCCTGTAGCTAGAACTGTAGCTTAACATGGCTTCAGGATTATTCTTTTTTTTAACCGGAAGGATTTTGGAGATTTACACCCCGTAAACTTTTTCGGAAAAATTTTATTATCAATTATTAACTATTATCAACCTTAAAACACAGGGCCAACAAGAGGTGACACCTTCTGGTTTTCCACGTCACATACAGTTTATAAGTGATTCTGGGGAAAATATGGGGGTTGCGAATTTGGAAAATAATCAGTTTGTTAAACATTGGTACAACAATACGGCCTATAGGGCAAACCATTAATCCGATTAACATACTTTAGGCCCAACAGTTATTTGTTATGAATTATGCTTACAAAGGACTACATTATATTTTTATTTTTACTAACTACCTGCATTATTAATAAATTAGCCTATTTGTCTCTTTCAACAAGAATAAAATATAGGCCTACCCCCAAATATAAGTACCCTTCTTAACAACCTCAAAACTAAAAAGTAACTTGGTGCCGGGCTTAGGTCTTACCACGACTACTACAATAGCATAGGCCTATTCCCTATAGGAAAATTCACTAAATAAAACTTAAACAATCGTTTTTACAACGAAATACAACTCCAAAATCCTCCTGTATAGAAAATTAGTGTGAAATGAAAAGAGAATGAAACTTTGCTTTACTGACCTTTTGCCACAAGAGAACTTCATGATATGTCTCAGCTAATTCTTTGCTTCTGAGCATCCTTTGTTGGTCTCTTTAAAGGTAGGCTCCCTGCCGCTGAAAAAATAAGTAAAGCTGTAGGCTAATTCATATAAGAACCAATAAATCATTATTGTAGTTTTCATTGTGTGTTGTTTATTCTGAATCACGTTCACTTATATTGCTAAAAGGTTAAAATACCTGATACAGCCAGTGATCCTCTTACTCCAAGACTGGACTACGCGTTTCAATTTTAAATTACATCATCTTCTGGTCACACAAAAACTTGGTTTCAACACATCGTTATGATGGTCACGTCACAGTTTAAAAGATACACATAACACTAACACAGACAACTAACACGGACGAATAAAAACTGTAGGCCTACTCTTATTAAAACGTGAGCGCTCATGACGGGTGCCGAGTCTCGACTGCCAGTAAGCTATCAGGCGGGTTTACATGGGATGGGAATAAACTAGTTCTGCCTGTTTTCTAATTTGCGTTCTCGGTCGGCCTACTTCTTGTAACTGTGTAACGCCATTTTTCAAATTGAATTCATCTACCACATTGACAATATAGCCCAACCAAGAAAGAGCATATCTTTACAGTGTTGTTTTACACCGTTTGACAACAAATTTTATAATTTTCCAAAAGACAAAATGATTAGAAAAGGCTCCAATAAAAACTTAATAAACAACGGCATGTAAATTCCTTCCATATGTAGGCCTATCTTTCACAAGAATTGCAAAATAAAATGTATTTGGTCTACTACACAGAAGTCAGAGATATTGGCATTAAATCAGGAAAGTCAGGGGAATCCATATAGGCTAAATAGGATCGTTTTATAAAATAGTATAGGCCTAAAAGTGTTTGACTAAACGTTATCCTTCAAATTCTTGTTTTTCTCGTTACAAAATTAACAATCTTTACAGTACGGTACCGTACCAAGGCTTTCAAAATTTTTTCTCGCAAATGATCATAGATTATCTGTTTGTATTTAATTTGTCACATAGAATTTTTTCATGATCTCATGTCCAGTCTCATTCTTTAATCAATTCAACCGCATCACATAGCCTATCTAGTCGTTTGTACATTCGTAATCATTATTGTTATCAATTCAGGTAGCCTACAGTTTCATATATCTTAGCGCCTACACAACTGTCGAATAAAAGTATGTATCGATATTTCGATTGAATGGGATAAAAAATTACTGTGAAATACAAAATTTAGCTTAACAACATTTATTCTATTCTAAAAAAACTACCGTACAGGGGTGCAGAAAATGTATTGACTCCTAAAATTTCCCTTAATCCTACTGTTACGGATCACAGATTTCCCCCAAGATTCATCAGCATTCATATAGGCTACTACAGACACATAAATTAATCCCTCTAGCTTACACGATATAAAGCTCTTTGAGAACAAACCAGAATATATTAACCTCAAGCTCCTAGTTAAACTAGCTCAAAATCCTTGCAATGTAAATAAACCCAAAATGGAATTAAAATTTTATTTAGGCCTATTACTTGAAGCTTTTGGCAGCTTCCATCCTATTTGCGAACCAGGAGGCCTAACCTCACCAAACAAGTAGGAATCAAACCACATCAAATAACCGTATTAAAACCAATCAGCATGACTTTTGTTTAAATCGGCCTACCACTTTGTGTGCTACTTTATCCCAAGACAACCACCGCACTAGTAAGCAATATTTATTGTCGTGAAGTATTACAATCATGCACTGGACATTGTCATCATCCAACTAGGCTATAGGATTAGAATTAATCCACTATTGAATGGGCTGGAAAACTACAATTTTTAGTAATGGTCTTAAGCCGCTGGATTTGTTGTTAATCTAGGTGAGGCAGGATGTACTATGTACCGGTGTGTAGCCTATATGAAACTTAAGTTCCGTAAGTTTAGGCCCTACTATCCTACACACAACATTACCGTATTCTAAAGTAAATAGTGTTATATAGTAATAGGCTAGTGTTCAATAAGAGGTAATACAAGCTATAAAATAATGTATAAGACTTTCACAATAGAAAGTAAGGACTATCAATGGACTATCAACTCACCTTGAAGTTTGTTGCATCTTGGATCAGGCTCTGCCATAGCACAGCTATTGAACGTTTCCTTCCAGGCAGAAATTTACAACAAATATTTTTTACTGCTTGAGTCACCACAACATATTTTATTAATTAGCCTGAAAGCTAAGCTGTTACAGGTTTGCTCCAAAACTCAATCTAAAGCCTAAGCTAAAGCTAAGCCTATGCCTTGATTAACTTATAAAAGAGTAATTAGTGATTGAAGTTCATTTCAATAATATATCTGAAGTAAATAAATTGTAATGTGGGATTATATAAAGACAAAAGTAATTCAAGGGGGTTAAAAGTAAAATTATAACTTATGTCTTGTTTGCTGCTGTACAATAATAATATGTTCAATTATTAAATTACTAAATGAGGTTAGTTCTAATATGGCGGCGATCAAGTACAAATGTAAACAAACCAGCGCCAGCGCTCTCTAGCGTGACGAACATGAACTAATTTCACGAACAGGCACAAATTCGTCATAAGCTTGGTTCGTCTATTTGTATCCTTAGTCAATGGTTCCAGTTACTGTTAACTTCTGTGTTTGTTTTCAATTTGTTTGATTTTCAAGGAAGGTCCCGAACTATCCCATCGGGATTGATCCGGCGTCCGGTAACCTCATGATTTTGAGGTTTGGCTGGGCACTAATTACTCGCCATGTGGACAGTGAGTTTTTTTTACACAGTTTTCGAGGATTTATAAAAAAAAGTTATTAGGTGCAAAAAGCTACGCCCGGCAAAGCTTGACGTAGATTCCCACTTTTACCATCTTACGAATCAAGATTACAGTGCTTTTGGGACAGGTGAGGCTATAAACAAGAACACCTGGATCGCTAGTTAAGATGGCAGAATAGCGCTAAAAAGAGGCGACTTCCCCCACCACACTTTATGGGGTTACCCAACGAGGTTAAATAGATTTAGAGTGCTACACAGATAGGGAAATTTGTCCCCTGTTGATTTGCGCCATTTTACCCACGATTCTCGCCGTTTCATTGGTAACCAGTCCTTTGTTTACACTTTCCCACCAGTTATTTACCATTTTACCCTCACTATTCAACCTTTCTATGGTATACTTGAATACTTGTGTGTTTTATCTTTGACCGACAAGTCGGATAGATTGCGTCAAATTTACATATGTCAACACACAATTTCACTGAATACTAGTGGTAACCAACTTCAATAGTCTGCTCACAGACCAAGAATAAATCAAATTAATTTTAAAACAATAAACAAATAAACATAGGTTTTAAAAGTATCATATGTAATGTTTGAAGCTTGTAGCGACCAATAAGAATAGCTTGAACTTAGTAAAAAAAGGAAACGAGGGTAAAGTGTGGGATGGTTGCCAAGGAAACGGCGGGAATTGCGGGTAAAATGGCGTAAATCAACAGAGGACAAAAAATTAACATGTCTTAAGCACTCTTTATCCATAGTACCAGGTTAACCGAGCCTTGCTCGTTGGTTTTTATTCACATTTGCTATAGTGTCAAGGTAAAAAAGCAATTAAATTTCCATTAACAACCAACTATACCTCTTCACAGTTAACAGCTGTTTCAAAAAGTCTGCTTAACATTAATGTTTCTTTCTTTTTGTTTACATTTCGTTGTTATTTCGTTACCAAAATAGCAACCCATAAGACTAATGTTAAGAATTACAATTTT
>CM061534.1:114314578-114333483 GCA_030545055.2 Neoaliturus tenellus | reverse complement strand
GTTTTGCAATAAGGTTTTAGATTTTTGATATTTGTACTCTGAAGGGCATGGGGAGCCCTTAAAGTTCGTTTTTGTCCATAAGATTAACATGGGGAACAATTTTTATTAACATTCAAATAAAACAGCTGTTCATAGTTAAATCATAAAACACATGTTAAAAGGTAAACAGAACTTTGAATTTTTATGCAAAGGGGCAAGGGTTTATCACAAGGTACTCTGGTAAATCCAGCGCATTGAGCAGCTCAGGTACCTATTATGTCTTTAACTGTTGTTTATAGAAATAACGAGGTGAATACATTGAAAATTCATTTATTAAATTGACTTTTAAGTATTTACAAAACCTTGATTGGGAAACATAAACAAACATCCTAATTGTAAATTATAATCAGCTGTTATAGACAAATTAAAACTGAATAACATAGAGTAGGCTACTGGCAAATAATGTAGTTATCAATTTTAGAAATATACAACATTCTTCCCCACTTAAATTCAAAAGTCCATTGAAAAAATAGAAAAGATTATTGAACTTATTCACATTACATAGTCTTTGAAGCGCTCAGGTTGTTTCCTTGTTCTTTGTGAACGCCTTTGGTTTTGCATTGCCATTTCCCGTGCAGGTACCTCGTCTGGTGGGATTTCTTGGTTTGGTATTTCTTCATGAACGTTATCATTTCGAGGCTGTCGGATTCGTGGGACCTCAAAACACTGAGTCGGTCCAAAAGATATAGACTTATTCGATGTTTTGTTGACTAGTGTGGAATACAGCTGGTTTATATGTCGTTTTATTATCCTCCCACTGTCCAATTGTACCAAGTAATGAAGTTTTCCAATTTTCTTGTACACTTCACCAAATTCCCAAACGTTCTTGTTGTTTTTGAAAAATCTGACTTGCACTCTATCCTTGACATTTAAACTTCTTGAGGGTTTGCAGTCATTCTTTGAAGGTCGTGGATTGTTAGAGAAAATAGCATTCAATCGAATCCTGAGTTTTCGATTCAAGTAGAGTTCAGCTGGTGACTTCTCGCATGCTAGGGGTGTAGCTCGATATCTAAATAATATTTTCTTTAGCCTTTCTTGAATCGGTCGGTATTTGTTCATTTGATGTCGCTAGAAGTTTGTGCTTTAATGTTTGCACGTTTCTCTCGGCCAGGCCGTTAGTCGCTGGATGACCAGGAGCGATAAACTTTTGATAAATTCCATTTTTCTTACAGTAGGTTTGAAAATCATTACTCTTGAAGATGGTAGCGTTGTCTGATACCATTTGTTTTGGATAACCATGAAAAGAAAATATATCTTCTAGGAGAGTGATGGTCTTAAAGGAGTCAGGGGCATCTTTTGACATTTTGACTTCTGCCCACTTTGATTTAGCATCAACACAAATTAGAAAATAATTATTATCAATTGGTCCTGCATAATCAATATGCACTCGTTCCCAGTTACTTTCAGGTGTGTCTCAAAAGTGAACTTGTTTTGGAGGATTCGACTTCGTTAAAGCGCATTGTTCACAGCTTCGAACTATTCTTTCAATATCTTTGTCCAAGCCGGGCCAGTAAACGTATCTTCTTGATAACTGTTTCATTTTAGTCATCCCTAGATGTGTCTCATGGAGTTCTTTGAGTATCTTCGACCTTAGAGTTCTTGGTATGAATATTCTTTTTCCTCGGAAAACTACTCCATCTATGAGTGTAAATTCAGAGTCTTCGGCTTTATTTTGAAGTTCTTTTACCAATTTGGCCAGTTCTTGATCTTTTTCTGTCTCGGTCTTGATTGTTGAATAGGTTATTTCTTCATTTGAAATCTGAAAGATCTTGTCGACGTACACTTCATTTACTTCATCTCCTATTATTTGATCATTTGAAGGTCTAAGTTGTTTTACTTTTTCTTCAATCACACTTGAAAAATTCTGGAAAATTTCATCTGTAGACTTGTTGGATTGAACATTTGAAATTGGGCTGGATTTCATTTGATTGTATACTTGTTGAAGATCAATGTTTAATTCCCTTATCCATTGTTTACCTAGTAAGGCATCAAAACCTGGTGGAACTATGTGTAACTCTCCCTGCATTGATTTGCCATTGTATTGAACATTTACAATTACTTTTCCCTTAGGTTTTATGATGTTCCCGGTGTATGATTTGAAAAGCAAGTTGGTGTCATGTAGGGGAATATTTAGGTTGAGGCGTTGAAAATCATCATCTGCAATTAGGGAAGACTTTGCGCCAGAATCTACCTCAAATTTTTGTACTTTACCATTGATTGTGACATCAACTAAGTATTTGTCTATGTCAGGCGAGACCTCAAACAAATCGACAATATTGTTGTTTTCATTAGGAGAACATAGCTTAACTTTGTTTATACCATAGCCTTTGGCTGAGTCTGATTGATTAGGGTTTGAGTCATCATCGAAAGAATGGGTGTTTTGCTTTACTTTTGACGAACTCATTAGAGGTTTAATGCAAACCTTAGCTACATGTCCGCTTTTCTTACATAAATTACAGAACAGCTTTGTACAATCGGTGCGACAGTCGCTTACTTTGTGGTTACTTCTTCCACATCTGATACATAGATTCTCGATACCTAGGGAGTAGTGGAAAAAGGGGGCTGCTGGCTCACTTCAAGGTCACCTGAGCGATGACGTCATCGAGGTCAATGACCTCACCGATGACGTCATCGAGGTCAATGACCTCACCGATGACGTCATCGATGACGTCATTGATGACGCAATCGATGACGTCATCACCAATGACGTCACATCCATGACGTCACACCCACGACGTCACAGAAATGACGTGCTGATGACGTCATCACCCCTTACGTCACCAAAATGACGTCATCGATGTCACAAAGGTCAAGGTCACGCTGAAACCTAAAATTTTTTGGCACTTTTGCTGTTTCTCGCACTACGCTCCGAGTTTCAGTCCGGTTCCCATGACCTTGATGACTTGGAGCGAAATTAGACGAGAAACAGCAAAAGTGCTGAGGAAACTGCAAGTTTGCAACGTGACTCTGCCTAAACCGTCATGTGACACCGCTCGGGTGACCTTGAAGTGAGCCAGCAGCCCCCTTTAGACCAGTACTACAACCGCGATGTGCACCCTACGACAGACACCGAGCGACTGACTGTCCGGCCCCGCGCACTCTAGGTATATGGGAAGTGGTGGGGGAACTGCGATGACCTCGGGAAACTTGAAAATGTCAAGCCAGGTAGCACCGTTTTGGTGCTACCTTAAATTTACATGTTAAAGTGTGATGACCTTGAGGTTGACTGTGAACCTGGGGCTTAGGATTGTGTTTAACAGCTTGACGTTTTCGCCAGAGTTCAAGTGTGGTGACATTGAACTGGTTAAAATCAAAACTGCACAGCAGACTGCACAACACGGATGTGCATCCTACGACAGCCGCCGAGCGACTGACCTCCGGGCCCTGCGTACTCTAGATATATGGGGAAGTGGTGGGGGAAATTTTAAGGTCATTTAAACGGAGTTTAAAAAAAGTCAAAGAGTAGAAAGACTACTCTTGTGAGTCTATAGCGATTTCATTGATAGTGAGTGCTTCGGTATGCCAAGTTGATCTGTATTGACACGCTCCTAAATAATGTTTGCAAAAACCTGCAAAATGATTGTTGCACAATTTGCAGCCAGTTAGCTGTTTTAGTTTGAATTCAATGCAACGTTCAGGGCAGCAAGTGTACTTATGCCCTCTCATTTGGTACACATGGAATGTCTTCAACTTCGGTTTCGGCTTCTTCCAAGACTTGCACTTACACATGCACTGACCAAAAGCTTCACATGTTCTACAAGCCAGACCATCCACCACATCAATGTCATTTGGCCATGAAAAACATTTCTGTTCGCAACAGTAGTTGAGTTGACTGTCCATGTTGCTGCGGTGAAGGTGCGCGATGAAATGATGCTGTAGTCAGTGAGAGTGCACCTTAAATAAACTCAGTGGAGGGGGAAAGGTCAAGGTCATTCAAACGGAGTTTTAAAAAAGATGACTAGTTGTCCTCCTCGTCCGTCGTACTTGGAGAGCTGTCAGACGAAGAGCCCCGCGCAGGTGCTCTCCAGATGAAATGTATATCTATTTGAAAGCGCAGGCCTGGATCTTGTACCATCAACTCCTTTAATCTATTACATACCAATTCCACTTTGTACACATTGTTAATAATCAACACCCAAGGCTTCGGCTGAACATAACGTGTAGTTGAGTCAGCCTCGCAGACAGTTACACCTTCCGGTGATATTGGAGTGTATAAATGTGTAAAATCTCGTTGCTGAGGCTGGCTTGAAGTTGAAGGTTCTGTGCCGACCCTGGTTGCATCAAAATTCAAATCCATTCTACATTCAAGAGGTCCAGGGTTCCCGTTTAATACATTGAGTAATTTTTGATACAAGACTTCCACTTCTGTCGCATCCTGTAAATGAACAGTCCACCGCAAGGGAAATGCTTCGTCCGTAGTGGAGCCAACTTGAGAAAGAGTTCTTTCCGCCATGGCAGCTAAGCAAGGAATGAGGTGAGCTGCAGTCAGTTGTAACATTATCGAAAAGTAGAGGGGGAAATTTCAAGATCATTTAAAATTGGGTTTTAAAAAAGGAAGGAGTGGAGGGGAAAGTTCAAGGTCGTTCCAACATCAGTAGTGGAGTCAGCTTGGCTGATGGTGTTGTCCGCCATGGTTGCTTGTCGAACAAGGAATGACGGGTGATGTGATACTCATGCAGGAACATGGTGAAGTGGTGGGGGAAGTTTCAAGGTCATCCAAACGGAGTTTTAAAAAAAAGGAAAACCTACAAAGTAACATTGAAACTTTCCAACTGATGGTGGCGGGCGTTTTCTTCTGCAACCTTGCCGACACATGTGACTATACCATATAGAATGAAAAGTACAACCATAATAAGGCCGAACAATAAAAGATAGCCGTTGACTATCATGATATTTTCTGAGTGGATCTGCTTTCTTCTTATCTCCCTCTCTTGCATCCTCTTCTCTAACTCGTGGATGAAGTCGCAGCATGCGTGAGGACATCTTTCATCTGTTGGTAGGTTTGCCATTGTTGATGTTGTCGGTTTGGCTGTTGAAGATGGAATGAGGTTTCTAATCGTGATGTGCCATGTACACCAATAGTGAAGTGGTGGGGGTAGCAAAGCAGTGGAGGGGGAAGTTTCAAGGTCATTCAAATTGTGTTTTAAAAAAACCTATCTTGTTACTGAGCTAATATGTCAGTAACAAGATAGGTGTTTTTGCTCTTTTACTTCTTTAATATAATGAAAAAATAAACATATTCTACAATGGTTAGAACAAGAAATACAACTGCTAGTCAGCTGAAGTAATCCAAGTTGTCCGGCTCGGTCTTTATGGACGTCGGTGAGGAAGCTGTCGATGAGTGTCCAGGCTCTTCCTTTGGCTGCCGGGTGTTCCGTATATTGCAAGCGTAGACTTGCACATTTATACGGTAGCCTCTTGCCACCATTAGCTGCAACTCCTTGTACAAATCGTTCAGCTCCTGTTGTGTTTTGATAGTCACCTCCTCATAGCTGGCACAGCTTACGTTGAGAGACATCCTGATGTTGCTAGGTTGGCTGCTGGAGTAGAAATGAAGCCAAGGCATAGCGCTTGGAGGTATATGAAAAAGTGGTGGGGGTGTTTGCATTCAAACAGGTTTGACTTGTAGCGTGGTGGGGGTAACTGTGAAATGCAAAGGTCAAAGGTCAAGGTCACCCGCGAAGTTTAAAAAAAAATGCAACATATCAATATGTGACAAACTTCACATATTGATATGTTGCATTTTTTTGTCTTTTGTATTTTTTTGTTTTTTATGGTTTATTTATTTATAAAACGTTACAATAACATATTTACAACAGTAAAACTTAAATCTAACACCGCTGCTTGTCGGCGATGTGGATGGTCAACTCGGTGGAATTGCTACCCGTGCAACCGTGGGAAACCAGGTAGAGACAGCCGGGTTGGATGGAGCGCAGATCCTCGTTCTGGAGGAGATGGACGAACCGTTTCGGCAGGTAGACTTGGAACTTGGGCTCATCCCCCGGAGTGAACGGTGCCTCGCTAAGACTGCAGCAGATGGCCTCTCCAATTGTAGTCTCCATCTTCTTCATGGCGTGGATAATGTAGTGCTTCTCGTCTTTAAGTTCGGAACACTTCTTGACGGGTAGTATGGTAGATTTTGAGTGAGCATTGAACTGCTCAACCAAAGTTTGCAGGAACTGGTGAGATGCCATGGTCGAGATATAGATCGTCTTCTTCGTATTCTTGCTGGGAGATGTTGTCGTCTCGGAATCTCGAGTAATACTCATGCCAGGTCCCGGTCTGCTCCTCACTTATATAACCCCCGTTACCCCCACCACTCCCCATTTCCCCACTTTGAAGGTAAGATGCGAGCTTATAGGCGTTTTTTAAAGCGCAATGTCTATCTTTTTCATGTTCTGGACTTTTAGTACAAATACAAACATTTTCCATCGTATACTTGTAATTTTTATCCAATTCCACATCATTAACCGGAACATGAGTAAATCCTTCGATCCATCTTTTCTTTTCCAGCCCCTTTGTGTAAATATTGGTAAACTTGTCTGAAAAGTGATGCATAATGTGATACAAGTCCGTGTAACTTGTAAAACCATCATACCAATCGATATGATGGAAGTGTTTTGAAATCCATCTGTTGGTAGTAGCGGCTTTACTGGTTAAAGATGAATAAGAACATGGTGGTTTAAATAAAAACGAATAAGGAACACTTGTATTGATGTCGAAAAACACAAGCTCTTTTATGATAAATCTATCATCATTACCCCGAAACGCTTGGAACTCAATTATACCAGGTTTGGACTTTACTTGTTCTTCTTCCTTGTCCATTGCGAAGATCACTCGTCTGCTCATGACGAAGTCCAAAGGTCAACTGATTTCCACACCACGGTAGGTACGACTTTTATACCCGGCCGTACAGTTGTTGGCGCGTTGGTGTATATTTAACGTGGGCACCGTCCCCGGTAGGCCTAACCCCACAAAGTGTTTGATATTGTTTTAAAAATTAACCATTGCTGTGTAGTTAATTGTCATTTAGGTTTCCATCTTTACATTTTCCTTGTTTTCATTTTCATCACTAACACTTGATTCTTCTCCTCCTTCTTCTTCCTCTTTTTCATGTTTTACTGATTTCTTATGTAGTTGAGCGTACTTTTCCAATTGTCTCCACATTTGTACTTCATGAGGAACCCTATTGAATATAGAAGTATCTACAGGTCCGTACAATATAGGTGCGTCCGGTTGTTTGTCCAAAGTGTCTTCCAGATAATCTTTAATAATTGAACTTGAAAACACCAGTTGTCTCAAGTATCTCGTTATTGGTTCAGTTGCACAAGTTAGAATAAAAAACTCTTCTCGATTAAGTTGAATCTTGTTATCATGTCTTGTTGTGTCTCTAAACCGCAACTGATGATCACCACGATGTTAAACAATATCGATTTCCACATTTGAATCCAAAAGGCCTACTCTTGTCTTTCTTCCAAACATGTTACTACTTAAATAGCATTCTAGCAGATGCAAGTGTTTCATAAACGATTCCCAAGCAGTGTCCGTAAACAAAATCATTTTGGGTCCATGAGTTAAAATTACAGTAGGGGAATAATCTGTAGATTTCATAACACCGATTAAAACACTTTTGTCCAAACTGGAAGAGATTGGGTAAAATATTCGCAAGAATACCTCACTTAATATGTTAGGAGAAATATTATCTTCAATATCCCTTTTCCTCTTGTGTGCATTCTTTCTTCTTTTACCTTTTTCCTCAACATTATTACTGGCGTGGAGTTGTCCGCAAGCGTTGTGTTCATCTCCCTTCGGTTGACCTTGAAGATCTAAAAAGTCGGATATCTCCTTCTCAATATCTACTACATTTTCTTGTGTACCACTAGGAGAAGCCATATTGAATAAGATGCTACCCATACAACAATAGGCAACAAACTGATAAGGAGCGAGCTGAACGCTCTGCTTTTATACTCGCGGAATGCATTGGAATGTAGGAAAACCGGTCTTTTACAATACATTTTTAACAATTCCAGTTAAAGGTGTGTATGTTACGATTTTATCATGTAGAATTAAACAGTATGCAGTTGTATTAGCCGATATAGGCGCGTTGAATTCCATTTCTATTTTTATATCTACACTTGATGATTTTACCGATTCATTTTGTTTAGAACAATCGATTACAACTATAGGGTAACCATCTAAGTATTTTTCTGGTGATAGTAAAGGTGCATTCGTTTTACCATAATATGAACTTTGGAATCTTGCATACATATCGTACAATATGCTGTACTTTTTATTAGCGAATGACACATTTAAATTATCGTATGGAAAAAATTGTGAATTTAAATAAACTTTAATATTTTTCAAGTTGCAATGATCAAATTGGCCTGCATGTTTGGTGATGGTGTCTCTTCTGCCTGTTTGTAAACCAAATATAATATACCTGGCTCGTTCCACATAATTAGATGTTTTAACTGTCCAAGTGTGTCGATCCGTAGTTGGCAAGCTGGGATGTTCATGAAATTCCCAACTTCTAAAAGGAATTACAATATCACGATCAGCCTTTAACTTTCTTAATAGTAGCATTCTATGCTCGTCAGCTAATTTTACATGTGGAACTCTCCATACAATTTTGTCTAATGTTAATTTCCATTCTAAAGTTGCATCTGTTGTACCGTCTGGAGCTTTAATAATATCTTTATCGTTTGAAGATCTCAACAAAACTAATTCTTGTTTAACGTTTAATATTATTTTCCTATAATCTTCAGCAAAACCAAGCAACAAACGTAACGGAATATGAAAATCAAAATTTCCATTTGTATCTGGAGTGATTGTGTCTTTTGCAGGTAAAACCCATCCTGCAGGTTGTATTAAATTGGTTTCATTAGGTGATATAGATGTTAATCCCTTTAAAGTTGTTGCAATACCTACTTTTTTAGTAGAATCAACTGTTACACCTGATATTTCATATCTAATTTCATCAAACAGGAAAGCCATGGGATTATTTATAAATGGAACTGTTGTACCAGTAGTAGTACCGTCCTTTTTAGTAACTTTTCCTTCAATATACAAGTAACTTTCACATGGTAGTGTGTAAATGTCTTGATTTTGTATGGGAATACGAATTTCATCGTTATTGTTTAATTTTGATGAAGTGTAAGGGTTGTGGGTGTGATATTCTTTTTCCCATAGGGTTTCGTCGAATGTTGGACCCTGAGCTATATCCAGTATATCCATTATCGGTTACTTTTAATCCAATTCTCTCTAAGAAACGACTGTTCTCGCGTGTTAACTCCTCCACAGCTGAAGAGCTACTAATGCGGATTCCCGTAGGTTGTTCGCTTTTAAATGTTAAACCCATGATTTTGTATTAAAGTGTTGATTTTAAATGTAATCTAACCGTAATAGGCTCTTCTCGGAAATCTATCAAGTTACCGTCTTGATCCAATACGTTCAACACGATGTCTGAAATGAAAGTGGTGTTCAAAGGTAGATATACCAGGTTTTGCGGCTTTTCAACAATTTTAAATCCAGGTGGTACACTGGGGTAAAAAGTATGTATTATATGAGTATTTGCTCCATCTCTGTAAGCTCCTTGTATAATGTTACAAGTTATGTCTATACTATTGACTTTTAATATTGTTACAGTTTGTTTACCGGAATGTGTTTTATTTGGTTCTAAAATTGCTCCATCTTTGGGAAATCCTAATAAATCACCAATTGAGTTTGGCTTAGTGAAATCTATATAATATTTTGAAGTAAGCTCAGCTTTCATTGTATTATTATTACCTTTTAGCGATATATTGTCTTTTCCCATTTTATTTTGCAAAAATTCATTAATATGATCAATTTCATAAGAACCTGTGGGTAAACTGCACTCTTCTAAGTCTGTTAACTTACCACTGGCATCTTTTCCTTTATAATAATGCAATAAGTTATTTTTACCTTCCGTAACATTGGGAATAGAGTTGTAAGTTGTAAAATCCAACAGTGCTGCCTCCCAAAATCTTCCTTTTTGCAAGCGTAACGCTGGAAAAAGGATACTTCGTAAAGTGGACGATTTTCCTGTTAATGATACCGTATAGGAAGACATCTCAATAGTGACTGATACTTTTAGCTAGGAATTCCAAACATAAATGGCCGCATATTGAAGTATTATCAGGTTGTTCTCTTTTATAGTTGTAATATATGTTTTTAGCAGATTTAAAGTAATGTTCAAGTTCTTTAGGTGGTGGCAAATTTCCAAAACTATCAAAATAATATACATTACTATTTAGTTTCTTATAACACACCCAATGGGTGCCGGACCCTTCAGTATTATCCAAATTTACGATTCCAGTCTCATTTTTCCATATTTTCTTTGGTAAACTGTCTTTCATAAATACTCCGCGGAAAAATGGTATTTTTAAACAGGAAATATATTTAAATAATTCAACATTAGTCAACGCTTTATGTGGTATAACCAATTGATTTCTTTTATTTAATATGCACGATACGGTCTTAGGTATAGACCAGCCCCGTTTTTTACCATTGACCATATTGTCGGTTTTTTATTATTTTTCCTCGGAGAACGTCTTTTTAGTCTAATATTACCACCATGTTTTCTCTTGGTTGATCCTTTTTTATTCTTACCCCTCCTTTTTCCACCTCCTACCGCTGTTTTAGCCTTCATACCTGCTGTTACCGCTAAAGCTGCTGCTTTTTCCGCAATACTAGCGTCACTAGACTTTACTCGTTGCCAAGCTATATTCGCTAGCTTTTTATCAGCGATTGACCTATTTTTTGAATCGGTAAACGTGGAATATGCGATATCGTGTTCTTTACAAGCCTGATCTAACTTATTTATGCCTGGATCACCTCTTTCCAGTCGTTTTTTTAATTTAGTTCCTGGTCCGCAATACTGATAACCTCCCGGTATGTGAAATTCGTATGGTAAAGCGTCTATTGCTCTGTTTACGATAGAACCTACTGGAATACGATTTAAAGCTTTACTTAACAGAGAAACCGCTGTGGACGTGATACCGCCTCCTTTCCGTATAGTGTCTCGATATGGACTGGTGTAATGAAACGCCATGATTGTCTTTTATATTTGAAAAGCGTAACCCATGTGTTACCTCTATGACAGGTTGCACATAAATGATGTAATATATGGTGTTATTTAGTTAAATATCAAAAGTACCCCAATCTGATGATCTAAACTTTTGTGTGTTATGATTAAAAAAATATTTATAAAGAATTTCTTGTTTAATCCATGTATTTCTCATTTTTTCGTCAATAGGTTTATGTTGTCCTGCTACAATATAATTATGCATATCAAATAATAAATTACCTATTACTTTAACAAGAAAATTAACAGTTACAGCGTTATTGGCATAATCAGGGTCTGCAACATTTGTTAATCGTTTGTTATCACAATTCCACCATTTTTTTCCAGTTGGCTCTAATTGTATTATCTGTTCATAAGTAACAGCATCACCAGGCTTTTCACCAATACCTAAATTTGTCAATAACTTTCCTTTACCATCCCAAACATAATTGTTTTCTTCAAGTAAAGTAAACTTTTTATTTCCTTGTACAAATACATCTCCTTGACGTGTTACTACTTGGTTTTGTTTCACAAAACCGGAGGTTTCTTGTTTTAAAGTTTCCTTCATTTGACCCACCGTTGCACCATCTGATGGTGCAAAACCATCTTTTACATTCGCTAAACAATTACCAAGACAGTCAATAACTCCTACATCACGTGTAATACAATGATCTTTGATGTATTTTAAATTTACAGCATCATTTTCATTTTTTGGATAACCTATATCGTTAATAACAAATTTATAAAAAGAAAACCCATCTTTTGTCTTTTCAGGTATTATAGAATGTAAATAGCGTCTATTTATGCTGTCTTTTTCATCTACAGGGTCTGCTACGTTGGATATACGCCGATTTTCAGCATTATACGTTTTTCCATTAAATTTTAACGTATTCTTTAATTCCGATGATAAATAACCTCTGTTTATTGCATCAGCATTTTGATTTGGCTTACCAACGTTGGAAATTCTATGATTACCCGCGTTATATGTGTTTTTATCTAATTTCAGTGTTGGTACTATCTCTTTTTTTAATACTTTTAAATTTATTGCATCATTTTCATCTGTGGGATCATTAATGTTTTTTAACCGTTTATTACTAATATCATAATCTCCATCAGGTGTTTGTGGTAATCCAACACCTCTTTTTAAAGTATTAAAGTAATATAATCCATCTGATGAATACCGTCCGAACTTGTCAACACTCATGGTGCAACTGAATAACATTCTAGAGTGTAACCCATTTTTATAATATTAGTCCCGATTTCTAACCCATATCAGTTTTTATACAAATTCTTAGTCTTCATCAGTTACATTTGCATCATTCCCGGGACATTTAAAATATTTTAAATCTGCACTAATTAATGATCTGTCTGCTTCATTTCTAAATACATGATTTTTATGAATAAATTCCTCACCAGACAATTTTCTAAATCCGCTAAATGAATTTGGATCTGCAATTAATATATTTTGATAATCATTTACATCCATTAATTTAAATCTTTTGGTATTATAAATAAACTCTTGATTTGCACTATCATATTGTAATGTTTGTCCTACAGTTGCAGCATCCTTTGGATCTGTTCCTTGTGCCAAATTACCTATTTTCTTATTTTTCGCATTGAAAGTACTACCTTTTGGTTTGTCTAATATTAAAGATTGTTTTACTACAACACAATCGTAATCATCGATACCTGGAAATATGTCAATTATTCTTCTATTTGTACCCAACCAACTTCTATGATAATTGTTTGGATTAGTATGTAAAACTTGTGATAAAATCGGAACATCATGAGCATCTGTAGCTAATTGCACATTTGATAATTTCATGTCTTTGCAATCCCAAACATTATTTTTTTGTTCAAGTAAAATAAACTTTTCATTTCCTTGTACAAACACATCACCCGACCGTGATACTACTTGATCCTGTTTTACAAATCCAGATGTTTCTTGCTTTAAAGTTTCCTTCATTTGACCCACTGTTGCACCATCTGATGGTGCCGAACCATCTTTAACATTCGCTAAACAATTACCTAGACAATCAATAACTCCTACATCACGTGTAATACAATGATCTTTTATATATTTTAAATTTACAGCATCATTTTCATTTTTCGGATAACCTATATCGTTAATAACAAATTTATAAAAAGAAAAACCATCTTTTGTCTTTTCAGGTATTAATGAATGTAAATAGCGTCTATTTACGCTGTCTTTTGCATCTTTAGGGTCATCTACGTTGGATATACGTTTATTTTCAGCAGTATACGTTTTTCCATTGAATTTTAACGTATTTTTTAATTCTGATGATAAATAACCTTTGTTTATTGCATCAGCGTTTTGATTTGGCTTACCAACATTGACAATTCTATGATTACCTGCGTCATATGTGTTTTTCTGTAGTCTTAATGTTGGTGATATCTTTTCTTTTAATACTTTTAAATTTATTGCATCGTTTTCATCTGTGGGATCTTTTATGTTTTTTAACCTTTTATTAGTTATATGATAATCCCCATCAGGTGTTTGTGGTAAACCAGCTCCTCTTTTTAAATTATTTGCGTAATATAACCCATCCGAGGAGTAACGTCCGAACTTGTCGACACTCATGGTGCAACTGAATAGTAATCTAGTGAGTAACGCATTTTTTATGAGATTACCCCACGGTTTCGGAGTTCATCCACTAAAGCCACCCATTCGTTTTCCAATCCAGTATGACCCGCTTCTTTAGCTTCATGTATTAGTTTCATTCTATCCACCAATTTATTGATATTATTGTAATAAATCACATTTGTGTTATATAGTTTCTTCATTAAACCTGTACCTGTAACAGACTTACTTCTTTTTCTTCTTTCCTGAGCACTTACATCTAAAGTGGATGCCATAAATCTTCGTTTTACAGGTTTTCTTTGTGTTAACGGCATTGTTTGTCTTCTAGTTGGTATTAACTTGGATACAAATTCTCTATATTTTAAAGACTTAGATCTAAATGGAAGTTGGTCAGGTAAATACATTCTCCTATATGCATTTGTCTGTTCCAAAATATTTTTATATGCTTCCATGTCTTTTTCTTTCACTAACGATACTGAAGGCTTATTTTCAAATAATAATTCAAATAATCCTTTTGTACCCTTATACCTTTGATCACCAATGACAATATTATCATGTTCGTCAACGTTTAACGGGCTATTACCTATCATTAAACCATCTTCTGTTAATCTCGCTCCATAACTATGGTAATTCTTATTAGGAATTGTTCCGAGTAACATTTTTACCATGTATTTCCTTCCTAAAGGTCCTTTGTTATGAATGTTTTCACCCAACAAGCTTATGTTTGACGGACCTTCCCTTGCTTCTTCTTCTTTTTCCTCTTCACTAGCAGTTGATACATCTTCATGTCCTCTTTTAGCTTTTACTTCATATAATTCTCTTATACCACTATAGTCTGGTGATTCTAGCTCTCTTTCAGGTTCTTCACCGGTAAAACCACTATATGTAGAGGATTCCAGGTCTTCATCACTAAAATCTTCTGATTTTACATCTTCTCTTTCAAACTTTGTAATAGGTGCAATTGCATCTCCTTCCAAAACGGGTTTAGCAAATTTTTTGTTTAATTGTTTCAAGGGTTCAGTAATAGGTTTAAAAGTAGATTCAAGAAATTTCTCCCTTTCGCTAATACCTAATTTTAATGCTCTGTTTTTATCTCGAATAGAATCACTAAGTGATTTTATTTCCTTTATTAACTTTTCTTGGTTAACCATGTTTGTAGCAAGACGTGTTGTACAACAATGAATGTTTTACATCATGATCAGTGTATTAGTATAAATTTATCAAATCCTATCCTGTATCGACCATTGTTTAGCGGTTGTTCCTTCATAATTGTTAAAAACCCATACTTTTCAGCCCAAGCCTTTCCACACAACTCTTTAAATCGTTCAAATGGCATATCCGCACTTACATGGTCATAATATATGTGTTTTAGGTTGGTTTCATCCTGTTTAAATACAATTAACATGTTTGCATTGTCTCTAATGAGCTGTTTCGGTATTTTGCTGTAAGTTTGACCAATATAAATGCTATCTATGTTGTTATGTCGACCCATGGCGAAGTAATTCCTTATTGTATTTTGATTTTCACAAGATACATCGTCAAATATGAATACTGAGAATGGTTTAGCCTCTTGCGGTTGCATGACACTCTCGCTCGCGTTAAATTTAAAATATTTAACTTCAGGTACATTATTGAGTATTTGTTCCAATAACTGATATTTCGGTTGTTAGTAGTGACTTTGAAAATACATATAAATTATTAAAACGTAAGCCTTTAGGGTTTGTAATCAAATTGAATACTACATTTGTTTTTCCACAATTGGAAGGACCGGTAACCAGACAACGCACCGTGTTTGGTAACAAAACACCGTGTTTCCCAGTATTGAATTGAGAACCATCCACTGTAAGTTCATCTATATTATTAATAGTAAAATTGTCTTTTTGCGGTATTATCTCCATCCTTTGTAATGGTTCAACCCAAAATGATGCTCTATCATTATATTAGATCCTTTTTAGGTATCCAAGAATCTTCCGTCTTATTAAATCCTAACCATCGTACTTTAACCTTATCTTTTTTGCGTTGCAACACCTTTTCTACTAGATATACATCACCTACTGTTGATTTTAACATTTCCATGTCCATAAAAACCTCCTTCAAGCAATTGTCCTTTATTATCTTTTAAAATGTAAGTTTCTGGTACTGTAGGTTGCACCTTAAATACGGTAAATACCTCATTTGTCCAGTTTGGAAGATATCTTTTACTGAATACACCTTTGTATTTGCTTATTCGCACTTTATCACCAACATTAAACCTTTTAGGCTTTAGTTTTTCAACTCTTGGTTTAGTATTCAGTTTTATACGTTTTAATACAAGTTTTTCATTTTTATTAGTCACCTGGCTTGGTTTCATACCGATAGTTCTATGAAACTTGTTATTGTAATCGCTTATAAGTTTTGGTAACATATCAATCCATACGTGCGATCCTCTGTTAGAAAACATCTTATACATCGCACCTTTTAAAGTTCTGTTGAATCTTTCAATTATTGATGCTTTTACCTCTGAATTGGTTGAGTAATGGTTAATGTTGTGTTTTTTCATTAAATTTGCAAAATTCCTTATTAAAATATTCTTTTCCATCATCAGTTTGTAAATGTTTTATAGTATGTTTGTCTCTTTGTATAGCTGTTTCCATTGCTTTTGTAACACTTTTGCCACTTTTATCTTTTAGTGGTAAAGCATCTGCCATTTTTGAAAAACAATTAATAATAGTCCAATATGTATTTAAATCCTCTATTTTGTTTACTATAAGGAATCATTTCGATTAAATCCGCTTGATATAAATCATTTATTCCTTTTATCACTGTATTTCTTCGTGGAAACTTTCTTCTTGCAGGTTATGAAGTTCGTTGACAATTTCTTGCTTCAAGTTCTTCATATTGCAGGTTTGAATGTTTCATGTATCACATGTATAATCACAATGAATGTTGTCTTAAATATTCACATCATTTATATAGGTCAAGGTCATCCAAACTTGTGTAAAAAAAATGGGGAACACGGCGTTTGACTTGCCGTGTTCCCCATTTTTTTACGGAAGGAGAAAGGAATAAGGTCGAAGTTGTAGAAGGACGAAGAATAGGTTACTAGTCGATAGGGTTTAGAGAGTAGTGGCCAAAAGGAAGAGTGTGAATTTTATCCGGCATAATATGCCTTTTATCATCTCGAGCTGATAGTGCTCTTTTAACTTCAGTGACACTGTAGACCTCATGTTTAAAGCTTCTGATAGTGTTGAACGTTGCAGACATTGTAGAATCTTCAAACAAACAGGTCTTGTAATGATCAAACGTCACATGTTTCTTCAAGTACGATGTTTTGACTCCTTTTGCTTTCTTGACTGTCGGTGTGTTGTTCTCGTTGTACATTTTAAATGAATACAATTTTGCCATCAGTGCCACTATTTCTTCTAAAGGCATTCCATTTGCTTCATCTTTAAATTTTCCGATTACTTTTTTATTCTTTTCATTGTAATTTGGATGGTTCTTCGGATAGTCAGAGAAGTCAAAATCGTCTTTGTATGGGAAACTCCTTAGGTCTTCATACATGTCCAAAGTCTTTATCCAGTAGATAAACGCGTCCGTATCCATGTATGCGACTCCAATGTTTTCCCTTCCGTAGTGTTTAACCATTTTGTTATAATGGAAATCATACATCAGGGTTTTACTTATGTCCAAAATTGACATACCTATGTATAACGGGACGGTCCATGACTATTGTTGTTTTCTTCATACTGACAGCGACTAGATTTTCGTTTATAATCATGGATGTTCCGAAATTTGGTTTTTGCACTAATTTTTCCAATTTCCTAGGATCACTCACTAATTTTACATTTTTGTGTTTTCTTTTGTTCTCCAAGGTCTTCCCAAAGATGGCGTTGTTCATTAATTTATAGAAGTCCTTTTCAAATGCCGTTGTCGCTGCAGCTCTTCTTGTAGTGTTGGAATCAATATATGGTTTCAACCAACAAGGACTGGGTGAATTCAATTGCTCTATGAATTCTCACTACACGTAGACCCAATTCAAGAGCTTGTTGAACTACCCAGTAGTGAGCCACATACCGATCTTTATTCTCCAACGTCATCATCAATTTTGGCCATCTTCCTGTCGGTGAAACTTCAGTCTTGGCTAGGAGAGGCAAGTCGTAGTGATGGTCATGAAGGTGCTCCGGATATTCGAAATCACAGTCCAAAATATAGCCTTTCGGACCAATTCTTTGGAATCTGTGAGATGTCACCGATGGTGCCGGGTCGATCCATTTGAAGTCAGCGTAGGGAAGCGGATTTGACATTGCCCCAACCATAAAGGTTATTTGCGTCAAAGTAGCCAAGGTAGACCGATGGTTGTCTCTCGTCGAAGCCTGGGATGTACTTGTTGTTAGCTTTGACATGACGTGTTACAGCTTGTGTCAAACCGCCCCGTACACCAGATTCTATCATGAGCACCATATCAATATCTGTTAGAAGTTCCAATCGACAGTTGGTTGACTTTAGCATAGCTTGCCATGCTAATCCTGGAGATGTGTACGAGTGTAGAGGGTCCAGTCCATAGCGGAGAAGCAGGTGTTTCGAAATTCTTCCATCACATCGCACAGCAGAGTTACGTCCAATTTTATGTAAAAGTCGGAATATTCCCCTAAGGTTTGAATGTTTAGTTGGTTCCAAACATTACAAGCATGATTGTAGTCTTCAACGGTGATTGCACTTTCATTTAACTTGCTATTGAAGGCTTCAATCGGTGGCAGACTGGTTTCTTCAAATTTTTCTGCAGAAGTTATGTAATCATAGGGGAACCACTCCTTTACGCATTACTAAGTCCAATTTATCTCATGTACAATTTTGCTGGTTTCTTTTAGATCTTCTCTTCTTAGGTTCTCAGACAATTTGGCTAAACTAGTTGACATAAATCTATAGAGTCTACGAAGCGAAGTTTAATTTTACCTACTGTTTTTGAGAAACTGATGTACTTCTCCAATGTTTCAGCTAATACTTCGATTCTTCCATCATCCCGTCCTAACTCTGGGATAATGAAGTGGGAGTCATAGCCGCTAAGATTGTGTATCACGACAGGGATAAAGTTTGGCAGTTTGTAATTTATATTGCATGAATTACAAGCAGCTCCTCTGTATAACCCTGTCAGGTGATCGTGATCTCTTACTTTTTGATTTTCTTCACTGAAGCTCTTCTTGC